>DWON01000096.1:0-46942 GCA_018251015.1 Phocides pigmalion okeechobee
ATTTGATTTATTTACAAAAAACTAAATTTTGATTCTCCTGCTTTCATATATTATACATTTTTTATTTATATATTTCGTTGTCATATTAAAAAGAAAATAAGAATATAAAGCTAATAATAAATTTATAGTAATACGTAGGGTCGTGAGGAAATGTTACAGTAACAAGATTGATTGTACCCTCAGATGTTGAGAGACGGTAAAATACATTATGTATGTATATCTTCACAGGTCCAAATGACAGAAATTTCATTATAAACTCGAATTTAATTAAACTTTGAAATAGAAATGCCATTATTCACATTATAAGTAAATGTGTAAACAAGTATTCATATCTAGTTACATATGTATGTGGGTTCAACGGACATTAAAAAGAAGTTTTCGATTGGATCCAGAAGTATGTGTTTATATATGATGTATGCACTTAAATATGTATGTTCGTTGGCGATTTATTATTTCAATGAATATCTACTTAAGGTTATTTTATTATTATATTTATTAATTACTTTAGGGACATTATAAAGTACTCGGAAAGTTCAATTGATATTTTTCACCCTTTTTATTTTATCCTGTGTGAAATAAAAAGGGTGAAAAATACTATTTTTTACTTTCGATGCCTTAATTCTGAAATCATTTTGGTGTGTGTCCTATTTTTTTCATTTATTCCTATATATTTTTATCGTGCAATCCATGTCGGTCGCGACAGGCATGGTGGTGGTGTTCGCGCCGGCCGCCATCACGACGGAAGTGAAGTCTGTGGAGATGCACCACGAGGCGCTGCAGGAGGCCATGCCCGGCGACAACGTCGGCTTCAACGTCAAGGTGAGGCGGTAACAGGCCTCGCCGACATTTTTGGCCTATTTTATTCATAGTAAAAGGACGACACTTTTTATCATTTGCTATGAAATATAGTTGATTTTAAAGAATCATATTAGGTGTTTTCAATGCCTTTGTATTTCACGCAGTTGGAAGGTTTTTTTTTTTATTTCATCAGTTATATTTGTATGTATAAAATATAATATTTTTAATATACAATATTAGCAACCAAGGCAACCCCAGGTTCCGACGTTAGTAAAAA
Source organism: Phocides pigmalion okeechobee (assembly GCA_018251015.1). Lineage (NCBI taxonomy): Eukaryota > Metazoa > Arthropoda > Insecta > Lepidoptera > Hesperiidae > Phocides > Phocides pigmalion. The sequence continues at coordinate 1,076 of DWON01000096.1, forward strand.
AAATAAGAATTTACCAATTTGTAAGAATTATATTTTTATGTTGACTATTTAACAGGTATGAATAGATCAGTATCATCTTACGAAACCTAATCTCTCTCCCCCTTCCGGCTTGAATCTTTGAGATTGTGACGTCACTTTAGGGTTGATAGGACCTCAATTTTTTATGTGATTTCTTTTACTAAGTCAACAAAATATTTATAGAAATTACCCTTTAAATAACTAGACTAGATAGTAGTGGTGTCGTTATTTTAATGACATTTTAAAACGTAAACTTAATCTGGAATTAAATTTTAAAAAGTGTAACATGTATAGGGATTTTTTAAAGTCTGAAGTTCTGGTATTTGTATAATGGAGAGACTTAGGATTTATGTTTCAAATTCTAAAGCTACGAATTTGTTTGTCGGAGGGAGTCAAGTAATGAGATACCCCTTAGGTTGATATGTGCGTGTCGCGCGTCGTATGTTGCAGAACGTGTCGGTGAAGGAGCTGCGGCGCGGCTACGTGGCCGGCGACTCCAAGAACTCGCCGCCGAAGGGCGCCGCCGACTTCACTGCGCAGGTACCTCCCTACATCAATGCCTCATGGATTTTTCGCAATGTTAAGGTCGCCGTTGTATACCTGTTTCTCGGAACCTAAATCGCGCTATAATAGGAATTGCATGTCGTAGAGGTGACTAAAAGTGTTTTCAGAAGGAAGGGTAAGAACGGAAGTGACGCGTTCCGACGTCACGACCTCAAGAATAACGTTGATGTGAGTCGTCACGCATCGATGTAGGCACAGCCCGGTGCCCGAAAAAACTGACTAAGCTCCTCTAAACTGTCTCCGATTGGGGCGTTAGAGAACACTGCCGTGTAGTTCTGCCGTGATTTTATTTAATTGTTCCAGAATGAATTCGAACACGAATCCGATTTAAGCGCTACTGATGAATTAAAGTGAAAATTGAAATTGGATTCAGATCCAACAGGATACTTGGGCCAACTAGTGCGTTGTGATTGTATCAAAGCACTATAGGTACAACGGAACTTTATATGGCCCAAAGTAACTGCAAATTATACCTTTTTGAAATACTTAAATTAATAGTTTGAAACGATAAATACACTGCGAAATATTGGCATAATTTCCATAGAACAGAAACCGTCTCTAAATCCAAACATTTGGACCAAATTATACTAATCTTAAATGTTACGCGTCTATTAATTGTATTCCACGGTACCCGATCAAGACGCCAAATAAATACGGAACCTGAACGCCCAGCTAAATCTTGCCGGCTTCCTTCTCGGAAGTCGTTCTTGCCAAGCTGAATTGACTGGCCTACGTAAATTTATTCTTGGATAACTTGAGAGTCATGCTAACAACAATAAATGGCGTGGAAATGACATGCGCATTGAACATTACCTTAGTCATGTACAAGTTTATTCGGGAGCACTAATTTAGGCCGGATAACGATTACACGTCCAGTTCTTGCGACGATTCTGCCATAAGGACGATGTACTTGTATTCGTCGTCCATCCTTATGGCACGTGAAGGTGAGTGTGTGATGTGACGCGTGTTGTGTGCAGGTGATCGTGCTGAACCACCCGGGGCAGATCAGCAACGGGTACACGCCCGTGCTGGACTGCCACACGGCGCACATCGCCTGCAAGTTCGCCGAGATCAAGGAGAAGTGCGACCGCCGTACCGGTGTGTGCCACTCACTGTTATTATCCGTCCACTAAAATCCATTGCAAAGATCCATTGATTTATCGTTTTACATTTTTGTGTCCGCTTCAAACCTCGATCCAAAATTTTATGCAAAGTTTTTTTTTAGAACTAATACGTGTCTGAAAATCCATTATAACATAATTCTGATATCTTCTTATTTTGACATTTGTAACAATAAATGAGAAATCGTATATTTCTTTTAAAATATTTTTATTAAAATGAAAAACATATTAATAAATTATAATTTTAATATTTCTGTGAAGCGTTTAGCAAATCACATGTTTCGCGTAATGCATATCACATTTTGCCATCGCTGGTATAGGAATTTATTTTTGTTTTTAGGTTATTATTACATTATAGTCAAGTATTCTTACTAGAAGGTGAATACAAAATATCTTATTTAGGTAGTAACTAGTATAGTAATAGTAGTAGTAGTAACATGCATAGTACGTGAAACAGATTTCCAGATGTGGATAAAGTCCTATTTGTGGTTGGTTGTACTTACCGTGAAGAATATTGAAAATACATAATACATATATTTAAAGGTGTTAAGAAGTTGAACACAATTTTGTAATTAACATTATCACTTAACATCGCGTAGACAGCAAATCTGTTTACTTCAGTGCGATAAAATGATTAAAATTAATTATTATTTAATAACATATCGCTGTTAGATAACTTACAAGTAAATAAAAAATATATGTTAGTGACCAATCTATTGTGGAGGCCTATGTGCAGTAGTTGATGTCGTAAGGCTCAGATGATGATGACGATGATGGATGATGTTATAGGCAAAACGACGGAGGTGGAGCCGAAGTCGATAAAGTCCGGCGACGCGGCGATCGTGACGCTGGTGCCGACGAAGGCGCTGTGCGTGGAGTCGTTCCAGGAGTTCCCGCCGCTCGGCCGCTTCGCCGTGCGCGACATGCGCCAGACCGTCGCCGTCGGCGTCATCAAGGTACCCAAGCACACCGTCGACACCATCTGTATACCTGGTAGAACTGTAGTACCTCCGCCGCCCTAATAATGCTTCATGAAGCAAATCTTGCGGTCTTTGCCTGAAAAGTAAAGTCAAGTCCTGAAAGGTGTCGTTGCTTATACTTGGATTGCAATAATGAGTGCTCTGACAAATTGTTTGAAAACTTAGCTTAATCGTATCATTCGCTGAAGGCCGAGGTAAACCAACCGCATCAACTGGATGCGTGGTGGTCCTGCTCGGTTCGGTTATCATAGCCAACATTTTTCGAAACTTAAGATAACTAATAAATAGTATATAATTAAAATAAAGGAGTTTTATTAAAAGTTAAAAAGAATGTCGGCATAAAGTCGGTAGAAAACAAAGTCGCCACGAAGAGGAAAATAGTCGTTACCACATTTTTATAGACCGATAACAACGCCATCGAAACACTGCGTGATGAGATTCCCGCAGGCTTGATAAGAAATAATTAAATTATACGAATATAAATTATACGATAATATATTCGATCCTCATATTGTGTATTGACCATTATAAACTGACACATAAGCTACCCTGTATACGAGTCAAATTTCTTAAGTTTTATTTCTTTTCTTGCAGAGTGTGACCTTCAAGGAGGTCACTACTGGTAAAATCACAAAAGCCGCCGAGAAGGCCCAGAAGAAAAAATAACTATGGGGCACATCGAGCAATGTAATGCAGTCAGTAGCCGTCGTCTGCAACCGTGCGCCATTTCCCTGCCCTCCTCGTCCTCCCCCACCTCCCAATCCCTCGATCTCCCTCATGTCCTCGACCTCCCCCTTCGAGTCCCCCGGGCTCGGGAAGGTCCCCCCCTCATGGTTCCCCCTCCCAGGTCGTAGGCGAGGTCGGGCGATCGCAACGCGCAGCCGACGCCCCTCAGACGGCAGTTACACTGCATCACTCATCATAAATGTTCTCCCATTAAAGCTGTCGTGTCGTAGCCGCGTGCACCCCCTAGCGCACTCCCTCACTCGGAGCTTCTTCACTGGTAACCTCTCACTCGTTCCCGATACGTGCATTTATCGTTACGATATACTCTTAAAGTTAATTCGTTTTAGTTATTCGTATGTGTTAAGTTTATATCTTTGTGATTATGTTAGTCGTAAGTTACTTGCCAAGTTTGAGTTACCTTACTTGATAGCTCGTTATGTTTTATTTTTTCATCGCAAGGAGTTCAGGAGGAAAAGCAAAGGAGATTGAATTTTTAAACCATTTCACTGCACCATATTTGTTGCCATTTTATTATCTGTTACTTATAAAACTTTTCACGTTATGGATACGATAACTTGCATTTTTTCATAATATTTGTTTGTTCGTAACTCTTACCACTTCTTAGTCTGTTAACTCACAATCTGAGTAACAAGGTTATGGTTTTATAATAATTTTCTTGTAAGTCTATTGATTTTTCATAAATGCACCATTTGTTTATGGTGCAACTATTTATTGGCATTCATCAATAAAGTTTTGTTTTAAAATATCACAATAAAATCTTTTAGATGTAACATTAGGCATGTGAAGAAATTTTAAGACAATTAAAAGTATTATTTTCATATGAATGAAAAGTATTCTACATTACGAGGAAGGAAACATCAGGAGTGTTTAAAATGATAGTGGTTGGTTTTGAACCGACTACCCGTAGTTGTTAGCATACGTTTAAAACGACGTTATGAACGTTTTGATAGAAGCTTGAGAATTGTACGGTAGAGGTAATGTAATTTTTGTTCCTAGTTAAACTAACATACCTTGAAGTATTTATTTCTGTACGGATTAGATAGATCTAACGTGTAAAGGTTTAAATATTCAATTTAAATTTGAATGCCCGTAAAAAATTCTTACATAGATATGGACAAAAACTTGAAACTCATCTTAAGCTAAACTATATCTTTGTAATTTTTTCAATAATTTTGTATAGACCTTGACCCTGATAAACCAATAAAGAAGCTACTGATATAAACATGTCTTTTCTTTGTAGTATTGATACCTGTTAACATATTTTTTACGATAGTGTTTCTAGATACCGTGCCGTATGTTACTGTGTTTATACCTAATTTAAGAAAAATAATAGTCCTTAAATTTAACATTTTTTTTACTTAATCATACAAAAACCACGATTAGAAACTAATTTTAGTTTTAATTTTGACTCTTACTCAACATAGAGGGTACTATTAATTGATTACACTATATAGTAGAGCAGATACTTCTTATACCGTTACTATTAGTTTTCATTGAATTTCACGCAAATGTAGTACTGAGTATTATTAGTTCAAGCATGTAAATTTGAATAGAGATTTTTATTAAGATCTGGGTTCCAGGAATGCTATAATCCAATTTTTTGACGGAATTTGGTAGGAAGTGTGTTAAAATGCTAAAATATACTTTCACGATATATTTGTTAGTAACAATAAGCGTTATACGTCATGAATCTACAGTATTATAGTAACGGTGGGGATATGACCAGTGCACCAGCCGTGCCCTTTAGCATTTGTATAAAAGAGTATATTTCATTTAATAAGGAGAGAAAAGTCTTGTTTTCTACATGAAACAGCATTTGAAACAGGATGCCACACTTCAGATAAGAGGAAAAAAGCGAAATAAGTAAACCTTTAAAGGAAAATAAAGAACATAGTGTTGTTCAAGATTTTGACAGTTCCATTTATAAGTTGTAGGCCATGTAACCCTAAAATACTGGTACTGAAAATGTATGGTAATATGAGTATAATAAAAGTAGATAGCTATAATTGAAACAGTTTTTTTCAGACTTGCTTATAAATTATTCTTTATGTTCAGGTACTATCCTTATCTAAAGATAAAAAAATAAATTTACTTGTAAGTCCATTGGATCTATGCTTGAAAAGATTGTAATGATTAAAAAGTAAAATGAAAGCCTAAAATATATGTATGTAAATTGTATTTTTTTCATTCAGAAAACCGTTTTCTAATAAAATAAATGAGACAAAGTTATCTAATATCAGTAAATCAACTGACGTTCATAATTAAAATGATCGCGTTATTTTTTTTATATTAACGAAGTTTTTTACTTTAGTAGTATATTTAGGTCCGCCTACTTACTTTCACTTTTTATAATATCTATCAGGACGAAATTTATGACATTTGACGGAGAATGTACTCTGAAAATACAAGTGTTCAATATTGTCGTGGTTTGGATTACAGCACTGAGGAATAAAAACCGAACGATTAATTCGTTAAAGATGGAGCACCATAGCTAAATTGGTAGTGATTTACAAATATCAATGGAACATTAGAATACATACAGACTATCTTTTCTAGTAACATGTTTTAAAAAATATATATATAGTATAAGCCTATTCCTACTTTAATTTTTATTTAGCTAGATAATATAGTGAGGTGTAATTAAAATAACAAAGTTACTTATGTACATAGATTTATACTAAATAGTTATTACTTGTAATAAAATAGCCTTATATGTTTATAACTGTAGCCTATAACTCGAAAATAAAAATAATGATATGTCTGTCATGTAGACATATTCTTTGACATTAATTTGTTTGACACTATTGATATATGCACTTGACATTATTGACATGACAGAACAGAATAAAACATTGTGCGAGGGACAGGTTTTCTTGTTGTCCGCCGATATTTACGATATCATCAAGCTGTATCGACGATAACGAAACATGATGACGTGTGCTTCGCCGTAAGTGAAAGTAACTTATTAGTGGTAGGAGTTATACACTAAGGCCTTCAACATCAGTTGTATATTGTGTTGATCACAGTCTTTCGTCCGTTGCGGTTTCGTGCACTCGAGTCTATCTAAACGTACTACTTCGTTAACGATGTGTGGAATTTTCGCATATATTAATCACCTTACACCGAAGACCCGGCGAGACATATTAGAATTGCTTGTAAATGGATTGAAACGGTTAGAGTATCGTGGTTATGATTCGGCGGGCGTTGCCGTCGATGCTGCCGATCAAAAAGATATCGCGGTTGTGAAAAGAAGCGGTAAAGTTGCCGCGCTCGAGGAATTACTTCAGGAACGTTGCGATGATCTCGCTGTCGACGAATCTGTGGAATCTCACTGCGGCATCGCGCACACCCGTTGGGCCACTCACGGTGAACCTAGCGCCGTCAACTCTCATCCACAGCGCTCCGGGGAGGATAACGCCTTTGTTGTAATCCATAATGGAATAATCACCAACTACAAGGAAGTCAAAACTTTCCTAGAAAATAAGGGATACATCTTTGAATCGCAAACAGATACTGAAGCCATTGCTAAGCTGATTCACCACATCTACCACCAGCACAAGGATTACAGTTTCCAGGAGCTGGTTGAACAGGTAATCCAACAACTTGAAGGAGCTTTTGCTTTATGCTTTAAATCTAGATACTTTCCTAATGAGTGTGTTGCAACAAGACGAGGTAGTCCATTACTTGTGGGAATCAAAACAAGACGCCGTCTCTCAAGTGACCATGTTCCGATTATGTACACCAACAATAAGGCCACTAGAGGTGTGGTCCCATCCGTACCCCGTGTCAATAGCCATGCTCATTTTGAACCTGAAGAGGAAAGGGATGTTGAGTATTTCTTTGCCTCTGATGCATCTGCTGTTATTGAACATACTAATAGAGTGCTTTATTTTGAAGATGATGATGTTGCTCATATCAAGGAGGGTGTTCTTAGTATCCATCGTATGTCAGTGAACAGCTCTGACCCTCACCAGAGGGAAATTCTAACTTTAAAATTAGAATTGCAGCAGATTATGAAAGGCAATTATGAATATTTCATGCAAAAAGAAATTTTTGAACAATCTGAGTCCATTGTTAACACTATGAGAGGACGTCTAAATTTTGCAGATGGAATGGTTACCCTAGGAGGTATCAAAGATTATATTCCTGAAATTAAGCGTTGTAGGCGTTTGATGTTAATTGGTTGTGGAACAAGTTATCATAGTGCTGTAGCCACCCGACAACTCCTTGAAGAATTAACTGAACTCCCTGTTATGGTGGAATTGGCATCTGACTTTCTGGACAGAAATACTCCAGTTTTCAGAGATGACGTATGCTTCTTTATCTCTCAGTCAGGTGAAACTGCAGATACTCTTATGGCTCTTCGATACTGCAAGCGGCATGGAGCCCTTATTGTTGGAATAACAAACACTGTGGGCAGTTCCATCTGTCGTGAATCACACTGTGGTGTGCACATCAATGCTGGCCCCGAAATTGGTGTTGCATCTACAAAAGCTTACACATCCCAATTTGTGTCTCTTGTTATGTTTGCCTTAGTTATCAGTGAAGATCGTATTTCTTTGCAAAAGCGTCGTGCGGACATCATTGAAGGCCTTCATGAACTGGATGTAAAAATTCGTCAAGTATTAGCTTTGGACGAGAAGGTTAAATCCTTGGCAGAAGACCTGTATCGTCAACGGTCTTTGTTAATAATGGGGCGTGGATACAATTTCGCTACGTGTCTAGAGGGAGCTCTGAAAGTAAAAGAATTGACATACATGCACAGCGAGGGAATTATGGCGGGAGAACTGAAACACGGTCCACTTGCCTTGATTGATGACTCTATGCCTGTTATGATGATAGTCATGCGTGATCCTGTATACACAAAATGTATGAATGCACTTCAGCAAGTAACCGCACGACAGGGTCGTCCCATCGTCGTTTGCGAGGAGGGTGACACGGAAACCATGTCACTCGCTTCCCGTGTTCTTGAAGTGCCCAAAACGGTTGATTGTTTACAGGGTGTTCTTACCGTTATTCCTATGCAACTGTTGGCCTATCATATAGCAGTCATGCGAGGTTGTAACGTTGATTGCCCGCGAAATCTCGCCAAATCGGTAACTGTGGAATAACTTAGGTCTTGACCTAACACGTAAAGTCTCATGGTATTTGATCGACAACAGTTACATAGAAAATTATTTAGGTTAATAATTCCATACAGGTTTGACGTATCCAAAAAAAAGATGACCGCGGTTTTTAAAATATTTCGATAAAAAATTAATTCTATGGCCATAATGAAACTGAAAATATATCGCAAATATCTGTATGATCTCTCTGAATGGTGGGACCATTTTTCTGTGTGTTATCATTAATAAGAACAGTTAGTATCATAAACTTTAAATGTGCTGTATAAGAATTTGATTGATTTGATTGTTTAATTACAAAATTTTATTTCTATTGCTATATGGTGAAGCCACGTTTTTGTTATTGTTTATAATTTCTTAGAAACAGAAACGGTAACGATAGAAATTGATGCACGACGGCTCACGACGCTGTGTAAAATAGAATATGAAAACAGCGCCTGAACCTGACTTGTATACAATGACATGATTATTACACATTCCGTCGGGACAATTTTTAACATTCCACGTCGAAATATAATTTTATTATAAATATATCAGAGGATTGTAATATCAAGGCCGTTCCTCTCGCTTAAAATTGCCTCCGGCTGTATGATAAAGTGATTTCAACATGATCTTTACAATCCGGTTTTATTATTGAGCCTGTGGTTGTTTTAAAACTTTTATTATTATTTATTGGCAATATATTCTTACAAGTTTTGTATAACTTAAGAACACCTGCTTTACGTAATATTTTTTAATGCGAGTAATGCAATAGAACAGAACTATGTTAACAACCTGGAAGATTGACTGAATATACAAATATACACAAATTCTGTTAAAATAATAAGAATTTCAATGCAAGTGTGGAATTTAAAATTTGTTTAAATGCCTATTCCATTGAGCTAACGGTGGCATTTTCAGAGAACAGCCCAGACAGCTGTTATCATTTAAGTTCATCACAAATAAAATGAGATTTTATATAAGGTATATTTTTATAATATATTAAAAGTATAGGTCTTATGATCTGTATAAATATGTCACCAGTATATTGTAATTCGTGAGATTATTTTTTCTGAGAATAATAAATATCTTAACGAAATATTGTGAATCGACTATAATAACAATATAACGGATTATTTTAATCACATAATTTTATGACGTTCAGCCGATAGACCGTGAACCACTACATAAGGCAGTTTAAGGTTGGCAGAATGAGCCGATCGGAATTCAGTTTTACATTGTTATGTTCGTAATTTTGATCATAATTCAATCAGCCCTATATATTATAATATAAAAGCGATAATTGGTCTTTTATATTTTAATAATGTAGCCAGTTCACAATTAGAGTTCCATCAGTTTCTAATGTATCCGACGGTGTACAATATTTTGGTGACATAAACATTATATAAAATAATATAGGTAGTTATTCTTTAAGAATACCTTTTGAAAATCACGTCATTATCATAGATAATTATGCGAATAATGAGTTTTTAATGTATTTATATGAAAATTAAAAACGCGTTTTTTATAATTATAAATGATTTTTACGAGAATTTATTATCAATTTTAACTATTATACATATTAATTTGACCAATTATTTTGTCTTTTTGTATTTTTAGTAATAATGATTTATTACTTATAAGTGTATCGCTAACGCTAATGCCTAAAACAAGGAAATGTTACTGATAAGTGCCTACTTGGCGAATATGATAACGAACAATTTAAAAAATATAAATGCCACGCAATACAACAGTTAATTGTTATTCAGTACGAATAGTATTATTTTATTTTTATACAATTTTAGCATACTTGTCTGTACTCGTGCAATGAAATGAATATAAAACACCAATTCTTAAAAAAATCTTGAACGTATCGCTAGTCATTCGAAATTTTAGCTTGAGTATATATATGTAAATGTATGAGTCTCTCAGTTTACCTATTTCTTAATTAATATAGAATTGTATATGTATGTCAATTGGTTAGTCCAGTTGTGGTTAGTTAAGTTAGTTATTGCTAGACAATAATCATAGCTTCGTAAAAGCTTTTAAGAATTCTAATTTTATGTTGTCCGCTATAAAGCAAATGAAATAAAAATATTTTAAGAGAATTTCTTACTGAATTGTTTTTCTAAAACAGTAAAATAACACTCTGTAAGGCGTTTCTTTTTGGTCGAGAGGCGGCAACATTGAAACATATATAATAACATGCAATTTGTTATCTTTTATTACTTAAAAGCAAACTTTCTTATTATTGTAAAAGTTTTATTCGTTCAGATATATACCTATCTTGTGTATTTAATTAGATATACTTTTTGTAGGTTATGTTGAAAATGCATGGACTGTAGGTACTTATCGTTGAAAAGTCGTAATAATTAAATTTGTCACGACAGCAAAATCTATATGTGATAATTATATATATAGAAATATAAATTAATTGTTATTTACGCACATGATTTGTGTAAAACGAATAGTTTAGTAGGTACCTATTAGTGTATATTTTTCAATAGTTTATTTGCATTTTTATTTAGACTGTCCAACAGACTATAAGTTAATAACTTTGAAGATTTGTTTATATTTTATTTAGATTTATTTTGAAATATATGATATTATGTATAACTACGTATATGTTTCATTACCGTGTCCTTCATATCCTTTTGGTGAATCATAGAAAAACTAGTGAGTTCGTAAAGCGTTGTAAATACCTATTCTCATATTTTTTGTGTTTCCTTCTATTTTATTTGTGGTCAATAACAAATAATTTATAATACAGATGTCACTAATGCATGTCAATGTCCGCTCCAATTTGCAGTCCATTTTATATGGAGGGGAAAATAGCTCCTTATAATCTTGGTGCACGTAGAGTTGCACGCCCCGTACCGCCTCGACGTTTATAATCAGTACTTGGTAAGTAACTAAGCTAAGTAGATAACTTGGGGCCCCAACAATATTTCATGTGTCCAGATTGCAAAATTGAATTGCCAGAAAACTGTTTCCACTGCTCGTTTACTGTGTTTTTCGATTAGCAGGTGGATGACGAATAAACTGACTTCCCTATTGCCAAATTAAACTCCAAGCAACTTTCCAAAAATAACAAAAAACATATCAAAAAGTTCTATTTACTAAAAAGTCCAAGTTAAATTTAATATTGTACTTGTAATTTCATCTTTTATTATAATCCTAAAAGAATATATTAAACATTCGCGTAAATGAGTAACAGCGTTGATAAGTTTCAAATGTTTTTGTGCCAATTGTAAACAATTACTAAAATAAACAGGTTCGAATTTTTACTGACGTGTATTAAGTTAAGTAACGTTTCTTATGTAGATGCATGATTCATTTGAGTAATACTCTTAAGTGACGAGTAACTTTGCACTTTAGATGTATATACCTATAAAACATCCACATACAAGATATGGTTGTGGGCTCCTCCATTTCGTAAGTGTGCATTAGTGCATAAGTTCATAAATTAATTATTTAATTAAACTTTTGTTCGCTCAGGAGTTACAATAGTTTTACAATACATTTCAATATATCATGCATTTCTATTATAAATTAATATTTACACTTAGTATATGAATATTTGAAGAATATCTACAAATAGAATGAAACAATTAAAAAAACAACAATCTTTTATTTTACCTCCTTAGAGGCTGAATTTCCCGAAATCCTTTCTTAACGCTCACTTCGATTACATAAAGTATTTATCTGCATTATTTCTAAAATCGGGATTCAGCTGTTTTGCTTGTGCGTTAATCTCTAGGTCAATCAGTCACCTTACTCTTTATTATAAGAAATAGATAAGAGTGACACGCATATAAAAATAATATTTCGTGCTTTAATAAAATGTCTCCACAATATATTGTATAATAGTATGTATTAGTCGCAATGTGGCTACTTATCGACTTCATTTAATATTTATATTATTAAAACATCGCGATTTGATCGTCGGTCTTTAAAGTTGGCAGAGTAAAGCTCCATGGTACTACTAAAATCCTTGGTACGTAAATACACATTGTCCTTGATTTTTTTCGTACAACTGCGGAAACATTCACGCAATATGTTTTGGTTTGATCTTTGCAACACATTTGTATCTGGGCATGAATAGGATCATTACAGATATTATAAGATATACCAGGCATTAAAATACAAGACAAACGAATACGTTTCAAAAAGCGTAATTTAAAAAACACGCCCACTAGCGGTTCAAATTTCTTTCCATTTCTTTTTTTTCTTTCTGTAATATTAAAAGTACCTAGAAATTACTTAGTCAATAACTATTGAATATTTCGTAAGCTATCTTAATTTGTATTGATTGCCTTAAAGAGGTACTTTTCTAAAGTATGAGATCTAGCTCCTCGGTTTTGATGACACTAGGGTCTATTTACCGTAAATTCAGATGATTCTACACGAATATTTCAGATTTTAACCACTAATAATCGATTTTTAAAGAAAAATATGCTTGGAAATTAATATCAATGAAACGGTGGTTAATTAATTTGTAAATTAAGTATGTACGTATGTATATCAAACTATAAAAAGTAACTTTATTTTCCTAATTGGGTAATAATTATTTAAAATTTGTTAGATGTAAAACAAAATATACAAATTTTATGTAAGTAAATATCACGCAAATTAACTCCATATTACCTTTGTAGGTATAAAATTGTATTACTCGGTTCGTATTTATGTATTGAAGATTTTTTCCGTGTATTACTGATAAGATTTTCTTTTAAATAACGTCACTGTTGGGTAAGACGCATACATTTTTATGAGAGGAAAGGTATTTCCCTTAGAATAAATCTAAGTATCATTAATGTAAGTACTTGAGATTACTTTAGTTACACTTATCAATTGACACGGAAAAAACATCCAGAATCGTTCAATCCTGTATATTTCTATTAATAGCTAATATTTCCATATGTCCAACAAAATATCCTAAACATAAGTTAAGCTTTCAATACCATAGTAGGTACCTTCAATTTCGAAATTTCCAAAATACTTCATTCTAAAATATTTATATAAGAAAAGATTGCAACAAAATTATTATCCTTTGTATTATACCTTATTAAATATAAGAAAAGTTCTATATTATTTGTTTTCATTTAAGTATCTTTTTATGAAATACAGGTCGATACAACCACAATACTATGATGCATTAAGTTTTGTTTTTTTCCTATAACTCTTTGCCTACTACTTTCACAGTGCCTATTTTGCCTACTTCGTCACATATTATGTTAAATACTTGTCATGTGACTGTTGTAATGTATCCGATATATAAATATAAGCTATATAATTTTAAGATCAATGTTTACATTTATTAAATAGTTGACATTAGGTCGCCCGTGTATAGACAAATTATTTCACTAAGCAAATACATTTATACAAATTAATATAATAAAATAAATCATATTACTTAATCCAATAATAGTATAATCTTGAGATTAAGATCAAAGCAGTTCTTTGTACTCGCGACAATCAAGCTGTTCGTTATTGATAACATTTCGATGGATTCTCTGTGATAGCTCAACGATAAGGATAAGATATCTATTTATAATTTTAGCTAGCCATTTTATTCATACTATTATGCATAGTAGTTATACTTTTCTATCTAGTAAGATTTCTAAGAGCTCACGTAAATTTCCAACTGATATAACAAAGCTGAATCAATTACTTATAACTTACATAATATATCATAAGAATAAATAAATGATTAAAAAAAATTGTGAAATATTTTGACATATTCCAGTGAAGTATTGTTTTTTTGTACTTCTTATCTATTGACAGGAGTACCAAATGAAAAGTCTCGTTCTTAATCGGGCAGCAGTAACTAGGATTGTTTGATTCTTACCTACTGAAATCAAATTAATTTAAAAGCTGCCGCTTGGTGCTTTCCTACCCCTTCAGAGGTTATAGAAAAATGATTAATACAAAAAAAGTTATACAAAGGTATCATTTTGTATGATTTCAGTAAGTTCGTTCCTTTAACTACCAATGATCACTATTATAGTAGAGATGCTTGCAATTTTGTTTTACTTCAAAGAGTACCACTTCAAGACAGCCGACAGAAGACCCTTTCTGTATGAGCAACATGTAGCACTACAAAAAAAGAGAGATTTTTTTATTAATAACTTAAACGCTCAGTACTTATTACAACATTTAATTTCATGTGGTACATGTGATATATACATACCTAGGTACTTTATATAGCCCTATTGCTATTAGGGGCCGTTACAGTTTTGAACAATTAGCATAGACCGTAATGTTAACGAGGTGTCGTAACCAGACGTCATTGATAAAATTTGAAAGTGGCACTAGTCAGTATTTCATAATAACCTTTATTACCTACTGAAAGTTATTTGTAGTTATTGCTGCATTTCAAATTTGCTTTAATATGTTCATTATAATGTTTGTAATTACAATATTATGAAACTCGATTACCGAACTTGTAAGCCCTTACTAGCAATCATGTCTAAAATGATATCAATTACGGAATTTTTAAGTCATGACAACCGGTGATACTAAATATACTTACTTACGACTTTAGTGTTTATGAATATATCTCTTTTTATTAAATAAAACCGATGTAATAATTAATACCAAAATAGAAAACCTTTGACGCGAACAACACTTTGCGCGGCAATTCATTGTAACTTCGAATATTATTTAAAGGCATGTGCATGTTTTGCGACATATTCCTCGACCTTTCTACGTTCACTATTTGTGTGTATTATCAAGCAAGTGGGTCGTGTTGTGAAACAGAGAGAGGTGTGTGCGCTGTGTGTACACAATTTCGCGCTATAACAACGCTTGCCAGCCGTACGCGCAGCGGCCGCCGCCACCTCCTACCTGGCATGCGATATCGCAACCTGTAAAGTTCAGTCTCTGAACTTCATCACGAAAACAATATTAATATCTATAATATGATCTGCGTTGCTCAAACGTCGTTACGTCCCTCTTTAGGGCAAGCCACATTCTGCGCTTTGGTAGAAACATTTCCTTGAAAGTTTTTTATGACTTTTTGTGTAATCTCCTTCCATTTACTCCAGTTCTCTTTTATGGCAGTAGTTAAAGGGCGAATTAGCGACCAGTGAAAGGATACCGCTGGTGTAAAGGTGGATTTATCTTGACAATTGATGGTATGCGCAACATCTCGAAAATAAAACGCTAAAAAACTAATGTTATATACTCCACTACGTAATACGTAACATACATTACAAATACAAAAAAGTCCATCCGGCGGCATTGGTGTCTGCAAAGGCCAGCGGCCGTGGCCGGGCGGCGCGGGGCGAACGAGCTGTAGGTAGCCGCGGCGCGGGTCACATGCGGTCACTGGCCGACCCACCACGACCACTCCACAGGCACAGGAACAAAAGAATAAAAAATGGGCCCAAATGGCTGCAATGCGACTTCGCACGCCAGACATTACATTTTACATAATTTTGTCTACATACTTTTGATATAATAACCATCAAAGCATGCATAAACAAGTCTAAATTCTTAAATAATATGCATAAATGAGGCATCTTTGGTTGGTGGCAGACAAAGTAAGGTGCTTGGATAGAGGGGCAGGCGAGTACGCTGGCTACCTAACTATAATTTCTTGTTAGGTCAAAATATAAGCACATAAGAAAGATATAAGTGGTGGACAAAACTCACTTGCTTGGTTCAATGTTTTGGAAAACTATGGATGAAAAATCTATGAACTAACGGAACATGCAAACGCAGTAAAGAAGGACTTTTTGCTATAATGCAAAAATATTAAATCAGAACTATGCGTGACATGAAATGGGCTGCGAGTCAGTAATTATGTAGTAAAAACTATATTTACCAAATTGATCATCCTCCTAGGATTAATATATCTACTACCTGAAGTATCTACATGTTAAAGCGTGCATATTCCTCTACCCGTGGAAACTAACTTTTAGTACAAATATACTTAGGCGCTGAGAATAAATTAATTTTTCCCGTTAATTAATATATATAGTTCTTGTAACGGTTGGCCTTGGAGATACTCGTAGATTGTTTCGAACTGTATCCCTTCGAATTCCAAATAATAATGTATGCGATAGTTGTTCACTGGCGTGAATCAAATTTATCGTAACTAACCCTAACATAACAGATGTAGTCAAACATACGTAATTATTTGTAATAGAATGTCAATTACCTCAAAATAAACACGATGGTACAACTACTAAATTGAATATCTTAGGAAACAAACCGACTACACAATTAAGTTTTTCTACCGCATTCCAACTGTGATCGGCGATGCAAGCCGCCAACTTAACGTGTAATTGGAAATTATTAGATTAAGATACGTGTTTCGCCGCAAAAATTAATTTGAAAGTACACGATGTACTTTGTTAGATAGTTATGTAGGTACGTACCCAATATGAGTTGCAAAACTACTGACAAATGTTGAATTGCACAGTCCTTGCGTCAGGGTGATTGTTTCGTATCCACGGCTCTAAGTCTATTAGTAACCTTTATGAGTGTTTCAAATATATACAAAGATTTAACATTATCTTCGTAAACTTTTAGTAGATATGTAACCTTTGAACAAATAATTTCCTTGAACTGACAATTCAAATTTCAAATACCTATGTACCCTTTTAAAAAGAACACTAGTCTAGAATTATGCGAGACCTTCAACATAATGTTTATAAGTTTTGTACAATTGCAAGAAGGTTTAAGGCTTTTATATCTAATAATAACTAGATTATTAAAAATTATCAGAAGTAGCATCGTCATTAAGCCGTTATTTTCCGAAAGCTCGTTAATAATATTTTGATATAATAAAAATGGAATGAATGACATATGACAGAGGAATAGCAGGTAGAAAATAGAGAGGTAGCAGAATTAAGCCGATACCCGATAAGCAGGTACTGTATTTTACTGTAGGTATATACATATATGTCCAGATAGTTAATTAAATTGATGGTGGTAGAATTATTACAGTTTGACCGGGAAGAGAGTATTTTTTGCAACGGCTGAAGATGTGGTTTCCAACTTACTTATAAATGAGGCGATCATTTTAATTCTCTGATCTTGATAAAGCTACTTGTGCGCTGCCATTGTCCAAGGCCTTTACGACTGAGCCGTCGATAGGACTGAGTTTCCACGTTTCACATTTTCCGATTAGAAGCAGGGAGAAGGCCCTCGTACGGGACATAACATTCGTTGATACGTAGGGCCCGTCTACAGAAGGATCTAAGCGGCCCAAATATGTTTCACTTAGTAGTGGTTATATGTTTGTCTACTTGACTCAATTTTTGTCCGTGGAGTCCGTGGAGTCCGAGTGCCAAAATGTTTCAAACAATTAGTTCCACATTTGATCGACCCTGCTGGTGAAAGAATGCTGGTTCATATCTTGCGCAGAGAATTGCGACTGATATTTAAAATTCGTGGCATTTTGCCGCATGCGCACGGAAACCCTTCAGATTGTTTGGATCAGACTTTTTTTTAACTTTCTACGTTATGTTTACGTTACTTTAATAAATATGTATTGTGTTGTAAAAAAAAGTTGTGTGCTCACGACATCAAAAAGCTTATTTGATCTTTTAACTACGACGTCATGAGTTATTACTCAAGTAGTAGATAACGTACCTAAATGAAAACTTAAATCCATAATTATTCAAGTGCTAACATTGTTCTAATTTAGAACATAACAATATTGTTTAAATAACTTGAATAACAACAATGAAGCTATTGCTTAGGAAATATTTTAGTGAAAAATAAAAACCAGACAATGCAAACAGCACGAATAATATAAATATTTTCTGAAACATAATTATCTATAAATGTCCAAGTGCAGTTTTATCGTATTTTATGTACATACTAAATTTATTAAAAATCCTGGTAAACATATTACTCAGGATACAGCGTTATTGGCACCATGCCGCATGGCCACAGACTCCCTTAAGATTGTGGAGATTAAGCTCTTTAAGTATTCCATTTTACATTTGTAATTATTATTGGTAAAACAGGATCCTATGCGAGGGATGAGAGCTTATTAGTAAGTTATGGTAAATATGTAGTTTGTATGAATCTGGTAACAATAATAATAACGCTTTGTAAATTCGTAGGCCCACATTGGGATTCCCTGTGGTGTGGGTGTCATAGACACATATAAAGATCTAGACCTACATCCAGAACAGAAATCTAAATATTAGTTCCTGGCCTGGCCGAGGTTCAAACCCGGTTCCATTTGCCTTGCAGGCCGGTATGGTGATCGCTGCGCCAAATAGGTCGTCGTATTGTTACATTAATTAACTTGTAACACTAACTAAATATACAGGTGCACATATAATCGATTGCGTCTGTGAAAATTAGATTGATAAAATAATATTTGACAGGTGGTAAATTACACCGAGGCGATATCACCGCTGCCACCGTGTGGTGAGGTTCGAATGCCACATGAGCTCCCTTAAAAAAGGGTCATGAAACATGACATCGTTTATTATGAACCAATACCGAGTGGCAAAACGATATATTTTAATCTCTATGGATAGATTATGAGACTACTAAAGCAAGAAATAAAAGCAAAAATACTGGAATTGATAACATTATTATAACGCGCGGTGTGCTCGGTGGTCACACAATATTTTGTCACTCAGTAAAAATTGACAGTCTTAGAAACGTTATTGCTACCATAGTAATCATTTAATGTCTATTTATATATCAGAAATAATACAATAAAACAATTTAATCCTGAGATCTTGAGACAATAAGTACGAAACAGCTACTACCACTTTAAGCCAGGTAGCTCTCTAGTACCGCGATAGTACCTACTGCTTTAACTAGTGGATGATTTAGGGTAAGATAATAAATACTTAGTCAAACATGTTTTTTGAAATATTATATATCTTACTTAACATAGTATTTTAAATTTAAATATTACGTAAACAGGAAGCAATACATAACTGAGTAAAGATTATTATCTTTCATGACAAGAGGTATTTCTTACTTATATTGATAAGAGGAATAAAAATACTCGAAATCCACAATCTTAGTAAAAACACTTCCAGCTAATTCATACCTACCTAATCAATTATGGATTAGGTAGTTGTTGGAACTGATTCATTTAAAGAATAAATACTTAGTGAGAATAACTATTTAAATAAATATACGATATTAAGATAAGAAACGTTTATTTTGAGATATCGATTATATTCGATTTTTCTTTAACAGATTATTCAGATCCGAAAATATTTAACGTTCCTGTGAAAAAAACTAAATGAAATAAATAAAAATAAAAGAGGGCATGTATTTGTCCAAGAATCTGATTGCTTGCTTATTCATTTCATTAACTGGAAAAATTAGCGGTAGTAGAACATACCGGAGGTATTATCCCGGAGCTATAAGTTAACTATTTGTGTCTGTATGCCTGTGTAAGTATGCCTTGTTTTATATTGCTTCATCACAAAAAAAAATCCGTAAGTAAACACTTCGCCGATATGTTTTTATTTAAAATTTTGAAATTCCACTCCTAGTGGGGTGAAATAGAAAAAAAATAGGATTTTTGATGCTTCACTAGATTTGCTTCAAATATACATATAAAGCGAAAATAATGTTGAATGATTTATTGGAATGTATTCTAATTACAACTTCTGTACAAGCAAAGTCGCAGGTAAGAAACTAGTCATGAATAACTTCCAGTACCAGAACAGTTGTCAATGAAATAATATTTGACTAAAAATCAAATAATCTCCCGACCAGCGGCGCCTATTTCTGGTACTCATAAATATTGCCAGTAGCCTTCCAGAACTCGATGCTCTCGAACCACGCCGAACGACAAAATTCCATTGTTGTACTGACGGATGCATTCTGCATAATAAGCAGTTTTGGTGTGGTTGAAATAACTAATTCCTAAAGCAAACGTCGACTGATGCAGATTCAGGCTTTCGAATTCTTGTATCCAATGAAAATACTGATTGGCTTTACGCTTGTTTAATTTCAGAAAACAAGAAATGTAAAAAGAAATCAAACAAAAACTTATTACAGATAAGGTGTAGATTTTTTAAATAAATATCTCTAAACTCAATTTACAGTTATATAAAATTGTGCTTGCTATATCGTTAAATTGCCCTTGGCGACATTTCTTTACTAAGTAGTTATATATGGGAATGTCGGACTGAGTGGTAGCGCGATCGCCTTGGGCACGCTTCCTGTTGGCGTGTGCCTGCACAAGGCAAGTCTACCCGTGCCGGTGAAGGGGACACGCCCGTTACAGCGTCTTTGTTCAAAATAAAAAGGGAAATGTTGCGGAACTGGTCTATGACCTTCTGCATGAAATTTTCAAATGTATAATTTCTACAATACTTATATTCTACCTTACTCTATTCGATGCATATAATATCATGTCAATCGATTTATACATTTTAATTTGCGTAACAAAGCAGTAATAGCCCACTGATAATATTCCGGCCTTTCACTGAGAGACTTAAAAAAATGACAATAATTTATGAAAACTACTAATACTCGGCCAGCTTGATGGAATACGCCCTAACCCTACTAATTCTGAAGAGGACTTTTAACAATTAATAGGACAATAAAAACATGTATACATATATTTTGTATAAATATAATTCGAATAATTTATAGAGTTATCTTATTAAACAAATCTAGTTGGGACTTAAAAATAAAAGTAGTTAAGTCAAGAAACGCTCTAGAATTTACTGGAATTTCAATGCATCTGTTTATAATTCACAGCACACACTCAAAGTGCCCTGCATGGAAATCCGAACGGAGCGTTCTGGTCAAGCGGATCGAGACTGACCTAAGGGACCTCAGGAGAATGGAACTAGCGATTATGCTAACAAAGAAATTAATGGGAATGCAATAATAACCTTTTGTAAAAATGTTGTGGTAAAAAGTAATTGCTTATATTGATAAAGCTTAGATAACGCAACGATGGGCAAGGAATATTCCCCTCTTGACGGAGTCCATATAATAGTCAGCGATGGCTCTAGTTATTAATTTATGGCAGTCTAAAATAATATGAGATGATATGGCCATAATTTTTCATTTCTAGCCAAACAAGGCGAAGGACTATGGCCGTTCAGGAAGAACCTAATGTGGTCAAAGGAAGAGCAATTATTTATTTATCCAATTGAACATTTTGAAGATTCCTTGTATATCCTCGATTTTCCCCCATAGAGCATGTGTATTGATATAATATCTTCAGAAACAAAAAAAAAAATAGGCAAGTTTTATTGTGTACGCAACTGTAAAGCAATCAACTTCCACTTCTAAATACCAACGTTGAGAGACAATTTGCAAGCTGTTCGACAAGCTACCAAACTGGTTCGAATACGGACCTCGCGGACCTCAGATTTTAGTAGAGATCGAAAGTTCATCGTGACATTTTAGAGCTAGTTCTAAAAATAACATACACTTTGCAACATTATTACATAACCACAAAAAAATCTTTGTACTCACCATTTTAGAGCTACATTTTTATTATATAAAATATTAAAGTCAACGAAGAATCGTATTGCGTTATAATATTGACAAATTCTAACTGTATGTACAGAAATTAGTGAAAGTACATTTAAGTTCAAACATAATTCTTTCTACAAAACGCCTAACCTGGCAGTGACCTTGAAGTATTCCTGATAAGAGCAATAGGAGTACCACGCAAGATAAACGCAGTCGTATTTAATTTGAAACCCAGGGCATCATTTAATACGCTGTGTAGCTACCGAGTGGGATTTTGTAAGTTAAATAACTCCTTTTCCTGGCAGGTATCTTAAGAACACTTTTCCCGAAAAAATTAAGGGATCCTTTCAATGTTTTACTCTAATGTACATGCCCAAAATCCTAGAATGGGTAACAGATTAGTATGGAGTTTCAACACTTACCTCTTACTCTTAGTTATATCACTAATACATATCTAATTATGCGCCTATCTAAGGTACGTAAAAGTTAAAAAGAAGATTAAAGTACAGAAGACTTAAGAATACTATTATTACGTAGCTAATAATATGTATGTATCTATACAGCAAAATACCAATCTATTGCATATTTTATGAGTGTTGGATGAATTAATTTAGTAGACAAAATGGTAAAAGTCAAAATTCAAGGTGAACAAGTGACGGGATGGTACCAGTGGTACCACTAATCAGGTTTATATCTTTACATTCTGTTTGTTGAATATTAAATAAAATTATTAATGTTATCCGTATTTGTATATAACTTCATATATCTACCCACTATTTTGTATAGAGAATACGATTTTTTTTATTATAATAAACGGTAACTTAAACTCCACGTAACTTAGATGATTAAACTAAGACAATTTATACTTTAACATTGTACACTCCTCATTTGCTTTTCAATATTTAGGAATATTAATAATCAAGACTTCCAATTTCCTAGCTTCTAATCTTTAATAAAAAAAATATTGTATATGTAGGGACAACCTTTCAGAAACAAATCATAATTTTTTCCCTTTTTTGCAAAATAAAATTTTAAAGTTGTCATCCTTCAAATTATTAACTACATAATGTAATATATGGTTTTAAGTGGAAAGTTTGAACTTTTGTTTGGAATTCCTCAGTTTCGATAACATAGAGTGGTTTGTAATTTTAAAGTATCTGTTAAGCAATAACTTATTCGCTTAATTTCTCAAAATAGAGTCATAGATCACTGTATCTCGAAGGTGAAGCGCATATAACAGCTATTATTATAAGCGACGAGCTCAAAACTATCTATTTAATTTACATGCCACTTTAATTATGTTTTAAATCTGTTTAATATTAATCCTCAAGCTGCGATAGGTTCAGTGTGTCACTTAGTGTGCCCACACACAAAAGTTTCTAGAGATAGAGCACCTTCTGGGTCTTCAGTTGCATATATAACCAAACACTCTTAACAAAAATACTTATAATCCATCATCTTTCTACGACTGATTAATAAAAGAAATAGACTTAGAATAATTAAAAAAAGAAGAAACGGATAGGTCGGTGAGAACCATTTAAAGAGAAATGAAAAAAAAATTCGTCTATTTATATTTAGTTTATAAAATTTATGATCTAATCATAAGAGTCACTGTGAAAAAGATAAATTGGTATTTTGTGACGTTCACCTATTACAGCGTATTACGTTAATTTTTTTTGTGCTTTTAACAATTTTTGCCTACATACATACAAAATCTATGAAATAATTTCATTAATTATGTAAATAAAATATTGATTATACTACATTAATATTACTTATTATCGAATTAGACACAGATAAGATCACGGAACAGAATAAGAAATGTTCCGGCTAACCTTGCAGCGCTAGGGCGAACCATCGCCGAACTACTTTAGATGTAAGCATATACTTACTCCGTATAACACAAAACAAAACAACTAAATATCTGTTGTATTATATAGTATAAGTATTATAAGAGTTCGGCAAGGGAGGTACTATACCGCCTTCACAACAATTCCGCAAGACAATTCTCGTGTTGTAGTTGGGATACAAACCTAAACTAAAGATGGGAGAACTATAGTCCGCCCGGGGAGGCACTACCGTCACCCTCATAATCCGCCATACAGCAATACTTGTGTGTGTCGTTTAAAGAGGTACGGTTGCCGGCTACACTTTGAGGCGAGGCGACCATCTTAGTCCTCAAGAGAAGCAACGTATCTACTACGTTCGAGAACAGATAGGATTTCAGTCAAAAAAGATAAATAATAATATAAATAAATCTACGAGTATGTTGCTTAGTCGACACATATGAAACATTTTACAGAGTTCTTATGATGGAAATTTACATTACTTTTTTTGTTACATTTGTCAATCTTCAACAATTTGTGTACACCGTATATTGAAATTTATATTGTTTTTTTTTTAATACAAACTGGTGCTTACTATTAATAAAATGCTTAAAATTATAGACGTCAGAGTATTATGTTACAGATGTGTTACTTGCATAGTACAAAAAACAAAGGTAACTGGTTTATTGATAATATTATAAACAAATCAAATCAAATGAAAGAGAAAACAATCACAGATGTTTATCAATATAGCAATCTAAACAAAAAGCTTCTTTACATGATGAGCACTCTGTGCGCACTTGTTTCACTTTTCGTGCCAAAAGCCCCTGACTATTTAATTTGGCATATCATCTCGTGTATGTCTTTTGAACAAATTTACGGCTTTTTTGTGGAATTCCTTGGAGACAGTGTCAGAGGGTTGGAGCGACAGAGATTGTAAGTACTTAGGGAACGTTAGGTTCCGTTAAAGTAGCTGCTGGTCCAAGAAAATGTCTAACTAGTTGTACTTGAACTTGTAAAATTGGCATTTTAGGAAACTGCAAGACAATTATAAATTTACATGTGACTCATTGTATGCATGCATAAAAGAAAAATACAAGCTATATAACCCGAGTGAAACTGGGCCGGGCCGCTAGTTTACTATATAATGTAACTTTTAAGAGATATATTTCTCCTTTTTCATTTAGCACCCGGGTTGCTATAACATTAATGTAATTTGTGTCCAATCCAAAGTTTTACAATTCTACAATTCCTGTTCTACCATTAGTCACTAACTAGTCACTGAAAATGTTTACGGGTTGCCTTATATTTTACTAAGTAGCAATTACATCTTCCATGACTCGAGCCTTATCGGATGAACTATAGACATTATCCATTTGAGGAGTCCGATTGTAAGGTAATATTATATAAAAACAAAAAAGCATAACATCAAACTTTTTCTCATAAATATTTACTTATTAAATTGGAACATTGTTTTTTCTGTGTATTTTTGCCCCCAAACCGCATTTGTGTAATCGCACTAAGCAGCAATAATATTCTTGTCGTAATCGTTTTTAAATTGGCACATCACGACTTTTAAACTTTTGTTTACTACTTATAATTTCCGAAAGTTACAATTTTAAAATTTATTTTTACCAAAACGAAACAGCTTACGAGTTGGTGGTAGTTTATTGACGTTCAAAAATAATTCTGTAAAGAATCTACTTTGAATAAAAATATTTTGATTTTACTAAAGGTAAGTCTGTCACATAACTTTTATTTGTATAAAAATCATCATAAGGAAGGATTGGACGGTATCGGAGGGTGTATAGAGTACAAATATAATGTAAATAATACTACATTACAGTCAGTCTGTGCAAACAAGGTCACATATTTATAGCAATCTGTGGAGAATGAAGAGCCAACTAGGCTTTATGCAACTAGGGCGCACGTTGTCAGATTGTCCGTACTTTTGATTAAAATCGATTTACAACTTAAATAGTATTGATTTAAATTAATTTTGCAGCTTATGTCTTTTTATGACACGTTTCATAAATAAAAAAGAGTAAATAATACATATATCACTTTAACAATCTTTACATTTACATAAAAACTTTTTATAAATAAAATTGATGATAAACAAAGGAACCTTTAACTTAAATGACTTACAATTTTTTTTATTTCCAGCGCATGAGAAAAAGTCAAGATTTAATGTGTATTTCAAACATTTAACCAAAATCGATTTCCTAAAATTAAATACTTTATGTCTGCCAAAAAAATAGTTTATCGAATTAATCATTCGACTTTTCGGATAAATCTTTTTATTATACGATATTAGTCAATGCTTCTACCTATGGCTGTGGGCAAAACTTGCCATGTACGGAGAATTGTCCAACCCCTATAACACAGGTCTATACCTAGATTAGGGGTGGTTTCCCGAAATATTTGTAACTTCTTTGTACAACCTACATATTTCAATGTTATATAGTATAATTTTAGCACCAATAAAGATTTATTATTTATTTATTATTTTAAATGAATCGATTTTAAAATATTTGAGATCTTACTACGGATAGATTTAAAAAAAATCTAAGATCGCACATCCCTATCTGCAAGCCACCATCTTGTATTGTTAGTTTTTGCAGTTATTATAAATTCAGTAAGATCGATAATATCCGTTTGAATTACTGTGGTTGTTAAAAATATTGATAATTGTCATACCAACTGCTTAGCATTAGCATTAACATGAACGCCAAGAGTGATGGATATAATGAAGATTTATTTGAATATATTAGAGTCAGCGAAGATGAAGATGATAACAATGCTGTCGAAATACCATTTGAACTAGATGGAACACTGCTACTTTCTACCTTAGTTGCCCAATTTCCTGGAGCATGTGGCCTCAAATATCGCCACCCTGAAAGTAAATCCATTAGAGGAATACGACTAAGCGATGGGAAGCTCCACCCTCCAAATGAAACAGGATGGGGGAAGCTTCTATACATATGTGTTTTTCCAAAGGAAAACAAACGAAAGATGGAAGATGTTGGTCCCGAGAATTCAGCCGCGAAAACAAAACGGTTAGAGAAGAAGCTTACATGTTCAGATTTGATATGCCTTGGCTTGCCGTGGAAATCTACAGAAGAATCAATAAAACAATATTTTGAGCAGTTTGGTGAAGTAGTCATGGTGCAGCTAAAGCGTGACAAGAACGGCTCGTTTAAAGGTTTCGGTTTCATTCGGTTTGCTACTTATGCATCGCAAATGAGAGCACTCGCTCAAAGACATAACATTGATGGCCGTTGGGTGGATGTTAGAATTCCTAACTCCAAGGAAGGTGTTGTGCCGCAAATGCCATGCAAAGTATTTGTGGGCCGATGTACTGAAGACATGACAGCAGATGATCTCAGGGAATATTTTTCAAAGTTTGGTGAAGTGACCGATGTTTTTGTCCCCCGGCCTTTTAGAGCATTTGGTTTTGTCACTTTCTTGGATCCAGAAGTTGCTCAAAGTTTATGTGGAGAAGATCATGTGATTAAAGGGGCGTCTGTATCAGTTTCAAGTGCAGCACCCAAAATTAAAAGCAAATCTAATCCAAACTGGAAAGATGATTCTTATAGTTCCAACAACTGGGATGGAAACCGATCAGGACCTTCTGGTGGGTCAAACAGTAATGGAGGCAATAGTAATATAGATTCCTTGAATATGCAAAATTTGGGAATAAATCCTAATGGTGGACCACCACCTAACTTTAATTTACCTATTAGTCTGGTTGCTGCTGCGCTTAATCAAGCAGGATGGGGTGGATTTTTAGGTGGACCAGGCAACTCTGGTCCTAATAATTGGCAAGGAGGACCTCCACAAGGAAATCCAGGAAAAAACTGGAATGGGAACCCTAATTGGGGACAAAATGGACATCCACCTGCTTGGAACCAAGGAGGCAATCAAGGTGGTTGGAATGGTGGTAAGAATGGAAACTGGAACCAAGGTAATTGGTCAGGAGGTGGAGGAGGAGGAGGACAGGGTGGGAACTGGGGTGGCGGTGGTGGTGGAGGTCCCAGTAATTCTGGAAATGGATGGAATAACAATAAACCCCAGACATGAGGTGAGAAACCTTCATCTTACCAGACGTTTGTGTGGAGCAATATACTGTATATAGGTTATACAATTTTAAATTAAACTTTTCAATAGTTCTCTTCACAGATTAATTTGGTAGTGATAGGCTTATCACTTGACTCTGTTCACATTAATGTTGAAGACCTAAGAAGTTTGTTTCAGATAGATGTAAGCTGACTAATGCATTGTGTGTTTTAATGTGTTGTGGTGTGATGAGAGATAAATAAAGTGTATGTATTCTGAGATGGATGTTTCAATTTAGATGAGTTTGGGTGTTCTATTTATGTTTAATTGAAGAATGATTCTGATCTGTAAATTGGGGTGGAAATAAAAGTAAATATCAAGCAACCTTGTTTGAGTTTTTGTAAGAATGTAATACAGATTCTTTGTAAAAATACAAGTAATGTATATAATTAATTTGAAATATTTTACTATAATCTGACCCTAAATTATCCTAAAATATTTATCGTAACTCAAAAATCAGAGGACTGGGTGTGAGTATTTCTGATGGTGTATGAAGCATCATTGCTATGCAAAGTAAAAAAAAGATCAGATCCCGTGGTATCTGTATGTAAGTCGTGGAAGACGTGGCTGCAAGAAGCATCCCCAAGAATGCTATGTCCGTGCAGGCAGTTCTGTGTACATCTAAGAAGCTACATCATGTGGTGAGTGAGTTATGATGTAATGGTATGGTCTGTGATGTTTTCTGTTGCAACAAAGTATGTGGTATTAAACAAAAGAAAACAGGAATAAAGCAATACATTTTGGAAATTGAGTATGAACTTTGCTGTTTCACAAATATTCATGTTTAAAAAATATATTAAAGTTGAAATAATTTTTTGAACCTGAAACATATTTAAAAAATTACAGGATATGTTGGAAGCTTAGGGGTAAAATGAAGAAGTAAATACCTTCTGCCTTGACAAAAGGATACTCAAGTTTAACTGAAAAGTTTAAAGGTAAACATCTCATTATTTGATATTTTCTTTTGTGATTGAGCATCATGGACGATACATTGGTTTTGCATAGATTTTAAATTTACTAATGCAAGGTAAAATATCTCAAAGCTTTGTTTGTATCTTACCAATAATCTCACTAGCAGGAAAAATAACAGACATCTTAGTTATAACAAATTAAAAATGTTGTAGTTGAGAATGTTGGTTAAATAAACATTTGGTTTTGAAGTCAGCACTTCAAAGTATGGTACGTTTTTTAAAATTAGTAATATTTTATTGGATTTTGAGGTGAAAAAAATGGTCACATTGAAACAAATTAAAAATCTGTTTTTGAAAGAGGTATCCCTAGGAAAAATATATTCATTTCGCATCCTATTTAGGTATGTGCCTCAATTTGATCCTAATATCTTAATCATTTTTAAGTCGATAAAAAGGCATACACCATTTAAAACAGCAATTTTGTATGCTGTGTAATAGTGGGCGCAACGCACTTGTGGCTCGTATACGAATGGAGTGTATCAAAAATCCGTACAAGGTTACGGGCGGACACGATGTCTGTGTACTCGTAGACGCTACGTGGGTGCGGCGGTACACTACAGGTGTGTAGATCCTCAGCGCTCCTCCAGTCTAGAGAAAATAAAAATTGAGTTGTCTTGGATGTAACGTAAAAAAACTTATTACAATAATAGTTATTTATTATACTTGTTACATAGAATTGTGTACGTCTTCTTGCAAAATATCATATTTTGAGGTTAACATAAAATTTCTTAGTTTACATGACTTTATATCATAATATTATGGAGGCCACCGTGAAAACTGAAACGAATTATAGTTTTTTTATGAATTGAATTTAACATATTCAGACATCTTAATTGCCCAGAGTATGCAGAAGACTAAGTAATAAAGATCTCATAATTGTTAGCATCAAAAAACCTGAGGCATCATGGCCGAAAAAGCTTTATTATTAGGACATAAAAAAAGTTGTGAGGACAAATGTTGTGTAGGTTGTATTCGTTTATTCAATCTTTTCAAGAAACTCTTCACCAGCGTCTGTGCAAAGTTTCATGCGTCAAACACATTTATCAGTCTGTAACAAATAATTTCTGAACGGCCGTTTCAAAACCAACGAGCGCATCTGCTAGCGATGGAAATCATCCCTTTGAACTATTTCTTAATTGTAGGAAACAAGAAGACACGGTACCCCATATAAGGGCTGTAAAGTGGATAAACCAAAAGTTTTACCGATGTGGTGACCCAGAAAATTCCTCGTGTGGTCTTCATTGATGCTTCTTTGTCTTCTTAATGGAATTAATACTGAATACCCCGTTAAGGTGGAAAAACTGCAATCAAAATTTTTTCAGCGCTTTACGATCGTTTGACTATTGCTTCTGAGCATCAGTGAATTTGTGAGGTAACCAGCCCAAGAAATAGTCTACGCAAAAGTGATTGTATAGAATATCACTACCCTGGATTGTATCAAAATTTTCACTTATAGCATTGCAGCCTTTTCATCCATAACAGCAGTCGAAGGAATATTACTTTATGATTTAAATTTAAGCGACTGCATTTAAACTCGTTTTACCAACGGTACATGGTTCCTTTAACTGCTGTAACTTTGACTGCGGCATTAAACTGGAGCTCTTTTCTCTAGACTGGAAATACGCCGACAATTCACACATACTGTATTTTTTATCATTAGTGTAGCATCCACGAATACACAGACGTAATGTCCGCCTTCAGTCTTGTAGCGCCGACGTAAATATAGCATTTGTATTCGTCCGTAATCTTTACAGAATTGTACGTACTATACAAAATTGTTTAAAAAGCACTATATACGAGAATAAAATTACGTTTGTTAGTCTCACTAAAACTCGAGAACCATTGGTTTTGAAGTATTATAGGTCCAAGGAAGGTTTAAAAGGTGAGAAATATGAAGAAATTGTAAGGAAAATCGTAAAAGCAACAATTTTATTCTCCCATACAAACAACTCGTACTTGTCAAATAGGTGGCGTTCAGAAATTAAATATTGAACAAGTTAGCTTAGGTTATGGAATAAAAGATGGCGTAAAATGCTCCTTTAATTGTTTGGTCATTTGGTCTTTTTTATTTGTATTTAATTTATCATCAAGACGTATTTTCATGTAGCTTGATATATTTCGTCGCAAGAGCCCTGTGCTAGATACGAGATCTGTAACACAGGTAAAATGTGTAAGGTGTAAAATGTGAATGTTATATATCAATAAAAAAATTTTTTTCTTCATCTTTCAAAGAATATTTCTGAACTTCCCTTTGACATTAACCCTTTCGCAGCCACAGTCGGCAATACTCGACAAATTGTTTTAGACGTTCAAACGCCAATATCTGGTAATGCCGACACAAACGTTATGCAAAAATAAAACTATTAATGCAATATTTTTCGCTGTATTTTTATCGCCTATATCTTGTCAACCAATGTTTTTGTATTGTATTGGTTACACTTTCCCCAATCGTCATTTATATGATATCGATAAATGTCTTACGCAACATTATGCCTAAAGGCTCTGGTGCTGGGTGCACGCGAAGTGAATAAAAGCTTGGCGGTGAAAGGGTTAAACGAGTAAATTATTCGTAAATAATGAGTTTTTTTGATAATTTTTAGATATTGAAGTTTGACACATTATTTAATTCTTACGCGGTATGAAGTTCGCTGGTCGGCTAATAGTTGAAAAAAATACCACTTTAGATTAGATGGTCTTTATGATAATAACTAAACATGGTTTTGTGAATATTAAAGATTATTTCCATTTACTTATATGTACTCTATTGCACTTCTTATCCAAAATAGTAAATTAAATTTTGATTTTTGCAGGATTCCGGCGAAGTCTCATGAATGACAGAAGACTAACAACACACAAAATGTTAAATACAATTTAAACACTGTATTTGCTGAATAAACTATATATTTACACACAAATGTTTTATTAATTACAGAAAGAAATCACAACAAAATCAATTTTTTTGCCACAAGTGTCAAATGAAATTGAACAATTTATTCGATGAAAAATTGTATGTTACAAACAATTTAACACTTATGGCATATCACAGCAAGCATGTACAAAAATAATCCTTTAATTTACAATTTGTGTAATATCTAACCAGCCAGGAGACTGCAAGTTAAAATAACAAAAAAACAAATTTATTATTCTTTCAAACACAAAACCATCCACACAAGTTGGTCATTGGGGTTTACTAGGCTTCTTCTAAATCTATGGCAAAATTGAAACAATTTAGTGGGTGATTGATATGACATTCAATTGTTGCTGAAGGACATCGGACGGAGATGATCATACAAGTTATAATGCTTATTTACGTAGGCAATATTATTGTTAATTTAAAATGAAATGTCTAGAATATGTTTATTCTAAATAAGAATATTGTCGTGTAAAACAATCTTGCAGTAATATATATAAATAGGTACGAGTCTAAAGAGCAAAAATTGTCTTGTCAGTCAGAAGTTAGACAATAACAATTCAGTTAATTTTGAAATAGGTAGACGTTCCAACTGAACTTAGTCAAATCTCTGTTCACAATTTCATATTTTTCATTCATTTCACCGACGAATAGTTGTGGGTCTCTACAACATAAGGATTTTTAAAAATGTGAAATGCAATAAAATAAAATCAATGATAATTTATAATAAACGCTATTCGCATCGAATCAAGTAGAGTCTATTTCTATATTTCCATTAAACACAGACTTGTAGAGATAAAACCAGTAATTTATATCGGTAATTCAAATACTTGCTAAAACCATAGCGGAAGTTTTTTGACGAGCAAGTGAAAGTTGATAAATTATTGGTAAATATCAGTTTTGTACTTAATGGCTTCTCGTTGTGTTGAAGTCCAATAGAACGCAATACGATAGACCTTTTAGGGACTTTATCTAAAATAATCGGTTCACAAGGGAAATTCTGATATGAAAAGATATTGTGATGCATATACAATGTTACTGCCGTGATGCTAGCCTTGCACAAAATAATACGATCACTAAATTTTATCACGCATCGTGGTCTGTAACAGACTGAGATCGTTGAAATTTATTTGTAATATTTAAATAAATAGGGTTATGCGTCTACGTGTAGGTCGTTAGACGTTTGCAGTAAAATTTATAACCAATATTTTAGAGACAATTTAGTCGGAAAATATGGTTTCGGTGCCTATAAAGTATAAGTTGAAATATATGAAAAATATTACCATCATGAGTGTTGCACATTTTATTATCTATGGGCAGGTATCTAATTTGTAGAAATATTAAATATTTCGTCTCGTTAAAACTATCATCAGCAGTTATTGACAACATTAAAAACTAAAATATAGTAATGTCAGGATCCTATATTTTGTATGAAAATCGTACTTTAGAAGGACACGTAGAAACTGGAGTGTAAGGTTTACGGCGTGCTTTAGGCTTACATCATCATTCAAAGGAAACGGAAAGAATTGAAATTCCTTCTAGAAAATTCTTCCTCAAAAAAGATGATTGGCTCAGGTTAACGGACACAGCCCATGGGTCTACAGTTTCATCTCTTTCAGGGTATTCTTAAAAAAATCAACGTTAGAACAAATTTATTACCTAGGCCAAGCTGGGGAGATAGTGCCTTGGAGAGAAAGTATGACAGCCTCTTAATAACACACCTAACCTAAGGTTACAAACCAAATGATAATTATAGTATATTTGAGAATTTACTGGTTTGCGCACTACATGTTGTTAAACAGATGTATTGTAGGCTAAATACTATATTTCAGTTGGTTGAATTAAACATTTACAACAAAAAAAATAAAAAAAAACATCCTAGATTAAATCTCAAGAATCTTTAAATAAATTATTTCACGCCCGTTTGGTGATTCAATCGTTGGCAAGGGCATAAGCGATATTCGCCACTAGTAAAAAAAAGGGTCAAATAATTTCCGATGACTAATGTGGTCTCATTGTCCATCCAATGTAATGTTTTATACACATGAATTTTTTACAAAAAAGATATTTTCATATTAATTATCTCGATATTACACACTTTGATAACCACCTGACCTATCTACGACACTAGATTTTATAAGAATCCAGAGAATAGGAGAATCTGCGATATTATGCATTAGATTAGATGCATTGCAATTGCTACAATTGTAATAGTATCCATTCGCTCCAATATTTAAATTAAAAGATAAAATGAATTGTGGGAAAACATTCAATTTTCAATTCACCAAAATATTCAAAAGCAACTAATGTCACAATATGAGTTAAGAAAAAATACTGCTCGTAATTATTATAAATGCCATTGTAATATTATCTGTTATATCGAACTAATAGCGGCCAAGACAATAATTTACATCTATCTTCTCCTATCTAGATGCAGAACATATATTTTCCTATTAACAACGAGCATTACTAAATATTATAAGATGTTTCGTTCACACTCTATATATGAGTATGTTATAAGCTAAACATATAAGTTCTTTACAATAGAACAGATAATATTCATTTGTTAACACTAATCTTAAATGTAATCGGTGAGGTTAATTTGCTTTAAGGCAACTATTGGTTGAGGTCAAAAAACTTGTGTATCCAGTCAGTGCAATTAGGAAGACATTATAATAATGGCCCATTTATGAATAGGTAACAGTCCTTACATAACCCGCGTCATAAGCGATTGGTGTAAGCTTCTGATACGTAGCTTTGGGTTTTAACCCATGTCCAGCTCTGGGACATACATTGGGTTGTGATCTAGGGCTCCGCAGATAAAATAGAGCCATTACAAAAATAGGAACTAAAACATGGTTGTATATTTTTCATTTTCACTTTATATTAAATAATAATTAAAATTAGGACGCGTCCGCACTAGGTAACTGGTTTGTGGCTGTTTCTTAACGCCCAACATACTGAACAACTAGTTTGTGGATAATTAGGGTCCATTCGGACCCAAGCGTCGGATCGTTCGGCATCTAGATTTATACAAAGATTAAACCACCCACCCACCCAGCAAAAATAAGCACGCTAAATTGTTCAACGAATTTCAAGGCTATTTTCTTTGTAAGATTACCAGCACTTAGTGGCTTATTTGGTAGAATCAATCACACTTTGAGAGTTACTTTGGGATATGCAGCTTAACGCCAGCCGATTGCCACAAACCGTTTAACTAATGGAGACATCTCCAAACAGATTATATTGTATGGATCGTTAGAACATAAATAGCACAAAAATATCAATAGTTTACAGTCAGATTGCATACATTTTTGTATGATTGAGGCCAAAAGATGAATGTGTTTGTTTGAGTAATGCAGTTTCATCTCAAGTTGTATGCATAAACTACAAAATATTTAAGCTATATTATAGTTTAAAGATCCAGATTTGAGTTATTTCTTAATTGCACAACACATGTATTGAGTAGGTATAATTAAATATCAGTCACTATAATTTTTTTGAGTAAAAGCCTATAAATAGAGAGATATAATTATTACACCTTGACTTTTTTCGCGGGTCTAAGTGCATAATTGAGTGTGACTTGCCGCTTGGTCGCCGCTCGTCTAAGTTGCCTGCGTCCGTTCCATTCCGCTTCCACCTTTTGGGCTAGTTCAAAGTCACTTTTCTCCTGTTCAATTATCTTTTCAATTCTAAGTTGTTCACGCAATATATTCTTAACATCACAATTATCCAGAGGACTAGACAAATTTTTTACAACTAAATTTACCTTATTATTGTTAATTGATTCTTCTAATAGTGGTGAACCACAAATTTCCTTTTTGGCATTGAGTTTTTTGGAATCACTTCTTAAATATGGCTTTCGTTCTGAGGAAACTTTACGATTATTATTTTTCTTCTTGGGCGTTACCTCATTTTCATCCTTAGATATGCTACCCATCGATCTGGTGCGTCGCAAGGACGTTTCAGTGTTCAGTTCAGAAATGCCAACAACTCTGATATTTTGCTTATTTCTAGTGCAGTTATTTTTCTTTCCTGGCGATACTGTTATTACAGCAGTAGGGCTAGATTTTTTAATTTTCGATCTTGTAACACATTTAATTGAACTTTCCTGTAATGCAAAAATGATGTAAATTATTTAAGATGCACGTTTAAACTACAACAACAAAAAGAAAAGATAGATTTTTTACGCCAAGTAAATGTACTTACTTTATTTGCCCTTAATATATTAAGAGCTATAACGAATGCGGAGGGCAACTTTTGCGCTAGAGATAGGTTACGGAGTTGACATAATCCTTCTATATACTGATCTCGACTTGGCGGGGCTTCTTTTTCTGGACTTTTCTTTTCTTTATCTATTCTCATTCCTGGTACTCTCAAAGGCAAAGTTTTTCCAGAATGAAAACTGAAATAGAAAAATGTTTTTTTTTATTAAATAGTTCGCAGAAATTTTAGTACCAATTTTAGACTTCATTTTTCCTATCATAATCACTATACAAATACAAAATTTTGTACTTTAAGAAGCCTTAGATAGGTGATCACTAGTAATATATCTACATTTCACTGACCTAGTAGGTGTTGTTCCTTCTATTGGTTTGAAGTAACACAACTCTTGCCGCATTGAATCAACACTGCCAGTTTCCATACTTCTGTTGTCTGTTTCATTGGTCTTATGCTGAAGAATACCAGAACATGGTAGTGGAAGTGAAACCACTAGCGACTGCATTACATTTTTCGTTTTTACTACATTTCTACCTTCAGTAGTGCTTTCTTCTTTTTCTCTAGCTGCTGTGACTTCAGACTAGAATTTAAAGATACAATAAAATAAATATAAAATCAATAATTTTCAGTAACTCCAGTCTTTACAGTAAACTATTTATTATTTAGATTCATTATTACAAAATATTATCACACATCTTACAATTGATTGCTGAAGTAACTGTCAGACATATATTATAAGGTCTCCTACTACCATAATAAAATAAATAAAATAACAATGTACAATGATAAAAATCATTTATATTAAATTGTGTGATCTTGTCATTTGACACTACATATCCATTAGCCATATTGAATGTTTTATTTTAAAGGATTCAAAATAGTTGTTTTGAGACTCAACTGCTGCAACTTCATACTGTAACTTTTGTGTGACAAATCTTAAAATTTCACTCTCATCATTTTTACATAACGCGCCTAAAAAAGTATAACTTCGAAACTATATTTATAACAATAAACAAAAAAAAAAAAACAGGAAATTTTCAATATACTTAATAAAGGTTTGGAAATCAACCCCATATTAATGTACTCTATATAAAAAATACAAAAAACATGACTTAAACCCATAAACATCACTAGTGTGGTTATGTTAATGCGAATAGTATATACCTTATATATTTACCTTTGTTTTTATACTCTTTCCATTTTCCTTATTCCAAACGCCAGTTCCACCTTTCATTCTTTTGTCCAAAAAATTTTTAAGTAATTTTCCATATGTAGGTGTAACTTCGGGAGAATGTCGATTGTTGAATTTTACTGAAGTCACTTTAGACGAAGCAGAACTGTCAGAACTTGTAGTAGTGTCTTCAACCACACTTGGACTCCTAAAACGAATTTATAATGTTTTTTTTATTATGAAAGAGTAATAAACAGGCATGCAGGCCACCTGATTTTTTTTCTTTATTATTATGGAAAAGTAAGAAACGGACATGCAGGCCACCTGGTATTAAGTGGTCACTGGAGCCCATGGACAACCATGTCCAATCTCAAATAGAACAGAAGTTCTATTTAAGGATGGATGCGGATGCGTCCCTACTCTTGAGGACTAAGATGGTCGCCTCCAATAATGCGTATCAAGCAACCACACCTCCCCAAGCGAAACACAATACATGAATAACATTGCTTTACGGCGGATTATGAGAGTGGCGGTGGTGCCACCCTGGGCGAGCTCTAACGGTTCTACCACCTTTAAGATGTAAATCAGTAGTAAAATTTAGAAATATTTTTTTTTGTTTCTGTCAATATAAAGAAACATTGTTTTAATTTGTATGCATAAAATAATACAGTAATGTTTTCTATGTACACCTAAAATATAAAAAAATTAGTAGTAGTAGCTGCTGCCTTAAAATTTTCTTATAGCAAAAAACTAATTAACACTGCACGACATGTTTAATGTTTTATAAAATAGAAGCAATAGCCACTTAGCTTCCAGAAATTATATATACATATACAAGTGTTTTTGGTAACGGGATTAGTAAAAATTGATAACATGGCTGAAAAAAAAAAACAAAACTTACTCATTAGCAGGGGTACATATTTTGGACAGGTAGCCATCTATCTTGTTGATTTTTAATTTTTGTTTCACTGTGCAGCTGGGTTTGCTCTGTTCTTTCAGAGTTTGTGAGGTAACAGTACTATCCAAATTTTCCTGTTGGATTTTTAATGCCAACATTTCATCTCGTTTGAGACGTTCTATGTACTGCTTATGTGCGTCTTCCTCTTCTAGTTGAAGTTTTCTAAAATGTTAGTAAATCATAAATTATCATTAAAATTGCAATCATATGTACATTGTACCCTTTAATGCAGTGTTTCCCAAACTTTTTTAGGCAATGCCCCACCTAAACATTTTTAAAAATTTTATGCCCCCTACATAATTTTTAACCTTTAATTTTTTTGTTACTTTAAGAAATATAAATGATAAGTTTTACGAAGAAATTACTGTTTTATTGAAATATAGCGGAAAGGCACGTGTTTATTCCTATTCATTTATTTTATCTAGAAATAAGTATATTAGGTTTCATAAAAATACTATACAGTATTAAAAAAAAGTTGTTTTTTTTTTATTTATCACCGATATGTAGCATAGCATTTAAATAACCTACAGCCAAAGTATCAAAATCGTGTCAAGTTCATTTTTGAATTGCCGCCCTTAACTATTAAATTTCCCCCCTGTGGGGCGTGGGCCACACATTGGGAAACACTGGTCTAACCAAATAAGCATTAGTTACTTCTGTCTCCCGCAACGCTGACTCGATCTAATATATGTATGAGCGCCGCAGTCATAGTGTTAAGACTCATATTTGTACGAGTATAGTTAGGAAAAATATGATTGAATCATTGGATCTATAATTTCATAAGTGATCCCATATCCTCGGTAGTATAGTGGTAAGTATCCCCGCCTGTCACGCGGGAGACCGGGGTTCGATTCCCCGCCGGGGAGGCTTTTTGATTTTTTTTTATATTTACCATGTCGAAATTAGGCCAATGCTGTGAGTTTGTGTGGAATTATCTATATTAATAGACTTCTTTTACGCATTACGTATATTTGACAAATGAAGAAATTAAGATTGTGCAAGTTTATTTTTCAATTTCTGTACTTTATTATTTGAACATATATCGTACATTATTTTTCGAATAATATAATTCCTTTTCCTTTATAGTTAATAATAAAAAATCTATGGCATATTTTGTCCTAAATATTAACCCATATATTAAGATTTTAGTACGTTCTAAATATATGCAATTACCAATTTATTTAGTTTGAAGATAAACTTATTTAAAAGTAAGTGTAAGAATCCATTTTCTTATTAGTATTTATAATTTATTAAATTACTGAAGAATGTTCCCATTAGAAATACCTACACTTATTACCTAGGCATTGAAAATAAAAATAAAGATAAAAAATAAAAAAAACATATTAAGAAGAAATCTTTATTCCATTTTCAAAATTACCTAATTCAACTCTTCGATATGATTCCCTTAACATTTACATACAAGCGTTACATTTTCAAAAACACAAATTTAAATTTCTACTGTTTTCCAACTACAGTTATTTGTAAAGTTAAATATTACGTTTTATTTGTGGTTTCATTTTCTCTACTCATTAAAAATGTTAATTTCACTACTACAAAAAAATAACTGAAATTGGAAAACAGTATTCACAAATAAAAAAAAAAACGATACATTACCAAAAATACGTCTATTTTCTTTTTAATTTATGGAAATTCGTTGTGCGGGTTCTATAAAAAAAATCTTAAAAAGAATTTCGACCGACGCGAAGTGAATAAATACTTAAAAGAATCAGTTCTTTCCGAAATACAATGATTTTAACCTATACAAGTAATAAATATGAGTAATTGGAGTTTAATCCAAAAATGAAAGAGATTGTCTTTATTACATTACAATATGTATGTATATTATAAACGATTACAATTTACAAACGCTACATTACATTACATATTTTTGAGCTCTTTTTGATTATAGTTAATTAACGCACAGAAAAAAAATGGATGATGCCCCATATATATAGTTTCATATTACAATGTAGTCAGCTTTAACACTTTCCTTGCGACGTTTGTACGCCGTCAGTGTTGTCACTGCTGTGTATTGCGCGGCACAACGCCCTTGCGGCTTGTACACACCTGTGTTGTACAAATCTGTATGGATTACGGGCGAACAAAAGTGCTGTATCTACGTGGAACGTCGCCCGCAATCCATATATTTCTACGTACACGACGGGTGTATACAAGTCGCATGCGTTAAGCCGCGCGATATACAGCAGTCTTGTACACCGCCGGAAAAGTGTTAACACATTTACACTTTACGCGGGAGATATGCAAATTCAAAACAAAACACCAACTTTAATTCAAAACATTTTAAATACAAAAGGACTTAACTCTAAGGATTGATAAAAAATCATGTTATACATACATCGATACATAATACATAGGTACTTAAAAACTAAAAAAGGTAAATATAGGCAAACGTGCTCCAACCGTACAGTCTTAATTTCAAACACTTTTCTAATTAAAAAATCGCCAACGTTGATAAAATTTAATTTTGTCTTTCTCTAATTTTATTATTTTAATTTTTAATGTAAATTACTTTTCGACTACTTACCGTTAATTAAAAATTAAATATTATCGACTGACCTCTTTATGATATCTAAATATTTTCTCTATACTAATATAAATCTAATTTGATTACAAACATTATCTATTATAATTATCATGTTAATTACAGAACTAAGTGTTTTTAAGTGAAACATTCAAAAGGTATTTTTTAAAAAGGTTAATATGGCAGTGTTTTAACCGTAAACTTAAATTATTACATTGTGAGCTCATTTTTAAAATACATAATTCTTTTAAATAAATATTTAATATATCCTTAACTTAAAGGTTGAACGTTACCCGTTGATTTGTATTTTACTCGAAAACGATTGATTTAATTTACTTCAAAATTTGTACACAGGGAGTCTTTATGTCTAGTCTCGTTATAGACTTTGTATTATCACGCTATATTATATCGGGCCATGTAAGCTTATATTTTTGGGCAAAACCGTAGGTTAACGCTAATAACAAGTGGTTCGAGTGCGGCAGCACCACTGTATCACCAATTTAAGGTTATTCTGATATTAGCATGATATCAATCAGAGACAACTTGGATAGTAACTTCGCGTTAGTACACTCTGCACTAATTCATGGCCCAGCTTGGTGAACTTTATTTCAAGCCCAGCTATTTTTGTTATGTTGGAAGTAACAAACGAGCTTGTAGGCCACCTGATGATAAGTGGGTTCTACTTCCAAGAACATCTGCGTCTAACCTCAAACACAACTAAAGACCAACCCGAAATCGTGCATAGCTGCCTTGCTACTCCTCAGGACTGGGATGGTCGCCTCACGTGCAAATGTAGCCGGCATCTGCTACTTTCCTTAACCACAACAGCTGCTTAAGGATGGACGATGAGGATGGTCCCTTCCCCCGGCGTTCAAACTTTAGTTACGTTAGGGAACTCGCGAGTTGTAAAGTACCCTACAGTAGAAAATAAACGATTGCTAACCATATTTGGATATAAACTACATACATATTTGTAATTTAACTCAAGCAAGATTATTTTTGTGTCGATTAAAGAGGATAGGGGAATTAACACTCTCCCCTCGGCGCGGATATATATGATCGGGCCAGTATTGCGGGAGGCGGCCCTAAACTGGAGCTTATTTGTTTAGGCTGAAGGTACGCCGACAAATTACTGAAATATTGTATTTTTAGCATCTGTGTATCATTTACGAATACAAAGACGTAATGACCGCCTTCAGTCTTGTAGCGCCGACGTAAAAACAGCAATTTTGTTCGCTCGTAATCCATACAAATTTGTCGCTACAACACAGTTGTGTAGGAGCCGCAAGCGCGTCGCGCCTAGAATTACACAGCAGTGTTGTAGCCGCAGGGAAAGTGTTAAAAAGGATATTGACTTAAAATTGGATATATCGCACGCTTCTCTAAGAAACCTCGCTAAAAAAATGAGCCCACAATA
This sequence comes from Phocides pigmalion okeechobee, assembly GCA_018251015.1. Classification (NCBI taxonomy): domain Eukaryota; kingdom Metazoa; phylum Arthropoda; class Insecta; order Lepidoptera; family Hesperiidae; genus Phocides; species Phocides pigmalion. Next base: position 43,181 of record DWON01000096.1, read on the forward strand.
TAATAAAAATCTTAAAATACAAAATTTAATTACTAACGTAATAAGCGTAATGATCCTATTAAAAATAAATCAAAATACAATTAAAAATATATCTAAAAGATTAAAATACAATAAAGGAAAACTTGTCAAAATTTCGGCATACATGCTTACGACCATTGCTTACCATGCTTACCATGCAACATAGGTTACGAATGAAATTTTTTATACGTAATATTAAAATTTTTAAAAATGATTTTTCTATTTGTATTTTTTACATATTAGAAACAGCTGCAATGTCAATTTGACGCATCCATTTAAACATTATAAAATATAATAAGTAAGTATTTATAATTAACAAGAAAATATTAAACAAATTTAATATTTTTACAAAACTTTAAAAAAAATTGGGCAGTATCATCAGTCGCGTAATAAATTATTATTTTAAACAATTTATTTAAAATTAAGTCCATGCGTAAGTGTTTAAAAGATTTTTATAAAATTGGCATTAGATGATCAAAATGGTAGACTTCAAAATATAATTGAAAATATAAGGGCGTACAAACAATTTAATTTTTACTGTAATTTAATTTCTGTTACCTAACAGTCACTAATTTATTATTTTCATTAGTAAATTAATTCGAAAAGTTTGTAATACTTTAGGAAATAGTAAATAAATTTCTTTAATTTTTTATGTCTTCAAAAGAAATGTTTTTGCAGCTACGCCCTGCAGCCTGAAGTCTGCTGTACAATGAAATCATTCGCTGGTCATTACTTGTACGTCTACGTAGTACGTGTAATTACTCTGCGTAGTTAAGTTATAAAAAACATTACTCTTTAAAACATCTCATTTAAGTTCCTGCTTAGTTTAAAAAATGTATTCTATGAGCTTTTATAGAACTGGAGATGCGTTGGTTAGCATTTTTATCATAAGTATTACAATGAAATCATTGTAAAAGTATATTTCTATGTATATATTATGATAAAATGATTTTTAATGTATTTAAAGATTGCAGATCGGCACATAGTGTTCAAGATCTCTGAATCAACAATATACGGACGAGCAAAAAGTCCACTTGATGGTGGTCGCTGTCCAACGAATGAAAAGGTGGACGTCCTATGCCTATCTGCTACTCATACTCGGCGGTTTCTAACGGCTCTCACAGGGGTTCTTCTTAAATAAAAATAGTAATAATAACAACAAGATAATATTAAAAAATGACAAACTAACATTATAAATAAAAATCTTATTTATATCTCCAGTACTAAAACCTCAGAGAATAACACGCGTACACTCTACTTACTGACAAGTCCCTTCATAATAATAATTGTGATATTAAAATTTTATATCTATCAATAAAATGACTAATTTCCTTAAAAACTTATATCCACTACCGTTTTCAAATGTGCGAAGTACTCCCTGACACGTCCATACAAATGTGACACTTATCCAACACTGACATAACGATCATTTTCGCCCGCACACGACATACATTCGTTACTGGTCCAATTTGCTACATTTAGCATTGATATCATACATTTGAATAATTAATCGAGTTACAAAAAAGAGGAAGTTCCTTAATTATTATTTTTTTTTTCATGTTTAAAAATTACTAATCTTCTTCAAAACTTTATTAAAAGAAAATTAGTTATGTTGAAGAAAAAAATATATATTGTTCCTTGACAACATGCGTGGGACATTTCAATTTATTTTGATTTAGGCGCATTGTGTTCAATGACTAAAATGTCAAATGGAAAATGGTCCAAATCGTAAAATGACCAATCCGACAGTGTAATTTCCAAAATGTCCAAATCGCATATGAGAAATTGGCAAAGCGTCCAATTATGAATGGATCCAATCCATCCAATCCAATGGATATTTTAACTGACAAAATTGACGTTCTAATAATTAGACTATTGGACAATTTGCGTATTGGACATTATGCACCTAAACCCACTTATGTTTTATAAATTATACAGCGTTACAGTCAGTACAGTTCTATCAAAATAGCATTAAACGTTATCTGTTAAAATAAATTTTAATTTGATAATGAATATAAAATAAAATTCAGCAGCTGTTAGATGCCGATTTCGGCAATTATATTTTTACGAATGATAACTTTTAAAATGGTTCAGGGGTATTATGAAGGCTCGTCAAAATTAGCTGCGGTTCCTTGGGTGGAAATCATAGGTGGGCGGCTACAACGGCTCACTCCACCCTCAGAACCCTTGGCTGTTGTTCACAAAGCTTTCTAATACACCTCGTAAGCAGTCATTGTTTCACGAGTTAAACAAAACAGAAAAAGCTTACATGTAGCCTTTGAGAGACAATCTGCATCTGACTAGCGGTCTATTAGACTCGTACTTCATTTAAATACAGAAAGAAAGACATGTAGTTTCGTAGTTTCTCAGAGACAAGCCTGTTGAATTGAACCCTTCATCAAACAAACATGGAGAACGATTCCAAAACAATTCACACGAAGCCAATCGTTTCCATTTCAAAAAATATCATCTCATTATCATTTATCGAAACATTTGTTCATAAATTTAAACTATCAAAGTGTATATCAAAAACATTTTAATTAAATTTCACGACTAATACATACATAAAAGCTGCCATAAAACGCTCAACGCACGATAATATACCCACTTAAAATATTTTCGTAAATATTTCTTTACATTGCATGGATAAAGAGAAATTTCACTCCCACATTACACTATCAACAAGAAATAGATACAAAAATTTATCTACTTAATCAAACACGTTTAATATCCACATCTGGGTGTCCACTGAAAGTGTTACGATGATTTTTTTGAGACTGACATCACTGTCGGTTACCATCTTGACATTTCTCAAAAGACCACGCCGCATTATAATGTAAAAACGCACACACACGCGAACACACGCGCATACACTCACGCACGCACGCATGTACGAACATATGCACGCATGCTCGCGCACACACACATATGAACCTGTGCGTGTGTGTGTATGGATAGAGGTCGCATAAACAAACATAAAATATTCCAGTATTAAATAATAAAAACTTTAATTTCCAAAATTATAAATGAAAATACGCTCGTACACATACACACACACACACATATGAGTCTGTGCGTGTGGGTACGGATAGAGGTCGCATAAACAAAACATAAAATATTCCAATATCCAATAGTAAAAATGTAAATTTTGAAAGTAAAAATAATAAAATTGAATAAATACAACGATAATAAATATATTTTCCTGTTATTAATTTCTACAAAATGAATATTATTCAAATAAAAGTTCTTAGTTTTTTTTTTAATATTAGCAGCGTAATATGTTGGCCGCTGATGAAAAAGACAACCAAAATGGTGACTTAACAGTACGTCAAAATCTTCGTAACCATTTCAGACGTTTTAAGAATATCCATTCGTCAATTAACACGACAATTCCATATTGAGTTACGGACGAAAATCGTTCGTCAGATTTGTTTTATTAAGTACATGTTTATGAAAAAATGTGACAAGACAATTAAGTCAATTGGACGATTCAAAAAGGGGCAAATTGATTCATCTAATCTAAGTATTATAATTTATTGTAAAATATGGAAATTAAGCATAAATAATAAATAATATCGTAGGACAACTTCTAAACGGCCAATTCATACCTAGTCGAAGGCTACTTTTACTGACCAAACTCATATAAATACATATATATATATTACAATACATATACAAAAATATGTATATATATATATATATATATATACACATTTTTACAGTACTCATTTAAATATGTTATTT
>DWON01000097.1:0-46870 GCA_018251015.1 Phocides pigmalion okeechobee
TCTATGGGCTGTAGTGACCACTTAACATCAGGTGGCCTGCATGCCCGTTTCTTACTCTTTCACAATAAAAAAAAACTATTTTTGATATAGCACGTCACAGAAAAAATATTTTTATTAATATTAAAATGCTTAATAAATGATATACACATCGCAGTTAAATTAGTTTTTAATCACGATATATGTCAATAAAAATATTCCCAAAAACTAAATTTCTAAGATACGTTTGGATAGACAGGGGATGGTGGCGTGGCCTGACTTACAAAATGTATAGAATTATAATAATATAATAAATTTTTTAGTGAAAGTTACGTGATTTCTATAATTTCTGATATAACTTACACAATTTATTGTCCCGGTACCTATGCATATACGAGTACAATCCACAAAGTTAAGCAACCTCGAGTGCCACTGGGAATTGGATGGGTGACCGCTAGTAGCAAGCTCTTGTACAGGCTTTTGTACTTCCACATTATAGGCTTACCAGTTGATCCCAAGTGTCCAAAAATATGTTTTATCCAAATAACAGGATTTATTCCGTGCGTACTTTTATGCTTGCAGTGCCACGCTAATTGATCCAATGAATCCAATTTTTCATCAAAATTTTTATTTTTTCTTATTTTCCTGACGTCAGAAATCAATGGCTTACCTTCAACAATAAATTTACTGCATAAATATGATCCAGTATGTATTGTTAATATGATGTATGTGTTGGCTATTATGTATTTACGATGTACGCAAATGCTCCAATTATATCCAAACGAGCAATTTGAGCAATTGTGTAATATAACGTTTGAGGTACGAATACAATGCCCGAGTGATGTGCAATTTAAGCTTATTTTATATAAAGTTTAGATATTCCGATACAGCAATTATTGTATGGTACCATACCGAGTGTAAAATTCCTAATGCGTGCTGTATAACTCAATGGAAAGCGCTCTATACGCAAATGCGGTTGTTAGATCCAACACGCAATTAACAATTGTGTAATAACGTTTTAGCTACGAATGCAATGCACAAGTGGTGTGGAAATGAAGCGCTCCTGATATCAAAACACAAGTTAATTAACATATTGTAGGTGATATCAGCAGAACTTAATACTTGCTATTTGTTTTTTATCATAAGTCCTCTTACAAACATTGTCATATGCAAATGATGCAAACCGTAGCAATGGAAGCAATCGTAATTAAAACTGAAGTTTCTCTCAAAGGGACTTCTAAAGTCTATCTGCAATCTCTATGAACTAAAATGAGACATATTCTTTAGTAATGCGCCAAGATATCTGTATCAGAATCCAGGAATATCCGAAGGGGAAGAAATTTGTATCTGTGCAGGTTAGTTTTTAACGGTAATGAAAAATCTTAAAACTAATTATAATAAAAGCGTAACCTAAATCTAAAGAGAGTCCGTGCGCATGCGACATGGTTACAAGAACATAGCCACGTTCCCGCTTTGAATAGCAATCGCAATTCTCTGCGAGAGATATAAAACCAGCCCTTTTGTCACCGGCGGCGTCGATCAATCGTGGGGCTAATTTAATATATTATTAATATTGCATACGCGTATTGACAATTGCATACTCAAGATCGTTATATTACTTTAAATATCTCTAGAATATGTTTATATCTTGATTTTGTGTCGAACTAAACTTCATTTTAACATTTAAACTGTTTAAAAAACTCAACACATTGCTTTTTACAAGTACTATAAGCGTGTAATATCACACTATAATACTCCAATTACAATTTGGCATTGATGTCAGAGCTGGTCATGATTCAGCTATATTGTTAACTCGGCAGACGTCACGATGTTTTTATCAGTCAACACACAGCTGTTAATGTGTAGCGTCTACAAAATGCTATGCTTGCATCGTAAAGTGCAAACTCCAGTCAGCTAATATTCGTTATTTGATTCAATTATGTAAAATACGGAGTGTGGCGACACTGGCGACAGATATACGAAATTAGCGCCGCATGCCAAGAAATGTCAGGACAAGCAACGATATTATTTAGTACGAATACACTGTCGTAGACTAAGACGCGGAAATAGACTCAATAAGTCAGTTTTCTGAATAAATCTGTATAATAGTCGCGGATGCATTGGCTGGAGTCTAGACGACGATTGGTGCAGATTGATTCGAACTTAAAAGTAATTGGGTAAAACTAACGCCTAAAATACGACAAGAGTAAGTTTTACGTTAGATCTCTACTTACTTGCTTTATCGTAGAGATGTATTTCGAATTTATGTACGAACATACAATCTGCCATTTCTATCATGAGACCATCTTAAGGATACCATAATAATGCATTATCATCAGAATTACGCGTAACTGCGATGTTTTGTAATGATGCAGTAATACGAGTAGAAGTGCATGAAGTTCGGCCCAATTTCCATTGCACAGATATAGGCTGGTATTTAAAATAAAAATTATTATATCGTGTTTCTACACCTAAATACCTAATAAGTTATGTATCAAATCGTTAATTAATTCGCGAAACGGGGGCTTTTGGGTTCGAATCCCTAGTATGCACTTTTATTTTACAGAGTTATGTAGAAAATGTCTTTAATCATCGTAATACTTACGCAGTAAACCTACATTAATTTATGAAATACAATCCACGTGCATTATACCACTCTGCCTAGGCGCTCTGCTAAATTAAAATCAAATATTGCGGTGAAATTCAAACACCAACTACTATTTACGCGATACACAAACAGAGTGAAAATGAGGTTCATACTCGAGCCAACATTTTGTTTATATGATTGTGTTTCTAAAATGATAAATGTTATCTATTTTGCTATCCTGATTGATAAACAAAATCTCTTCTGGTTTGATAGCAGATAATCCACCGCCTTACCTATTTCAGTCTCATGACAACTGTATAAATATCGTTCTATGCTAGTTTAAAGGGCACAGTAAAGGATAGAGGCAAAAACATTCAATTTTAGTACTTAAGAATGGCAAGGTATCTTCGTACACCCTACGAAAAGACTTCAGTAATCTCTAAGATTGTACTTAGATGTTCATGGGCTGCAGAGACCATTTACTTATCAAGTGTACGCTCATTTCTACCTAAAAGCTATAAAAATAAAATATAGTATAAAGACAAGCAAGATTAGACAAGGTATTTTAAAGGTGAAGAATGGATTTTCCGGAAAACACAACTTTTTCTGCTGTGGATAGCTATTCCTATATTCGCATTTAATAGCAATGTGTGTTACCTTCTTACGAAATAATATTTTATTTTTACCTGCTTATATAAATCCAAAAGTTACCATCACTGAAGTCATGAGTATAATCATAAATATTTCAGCATTACATAATATCATATTCGTAATATATTTCAAGAACGTGAAATGTGAAGTGTGGCGACGCCGCAACTACGTCTCGTATTAACGCTGCAAGCCAAGAAACCCCGATGTAATTTAGTACAAATATTATGATCTACAAATTCTAGTAGTATTTTACTTTATCCTAGATAGGCGTGTTATAAGAAATGTCGTTAAAGTTCATACGCCAGGTAAATGTAAAACTACTACTTTAATAGAAGAATTATATACTTAAAGAAAACCAGTAATTTATTATGGAATAACATTAAATAAAAATATAAAGTTGCACTCGACCGTACACCGATGGGGCAGAAAGATCCTGGAATTACGATCAGGTCTAGGCAATAGGCGCACATAGCGTTTCCCAACCAGGTCCATCGGCAATCTGATATGGATAGCGGGTAAAAACCGGATGCAGAGGGCTAAGTACGGTACGGTAGGTAGGTTTGAGTACGTTTAGGTAGGTACGGTAGGTTTGAGTGGCGTCATCTAGGGAAGACCTATATCCAGCAGTGGACGCATAAAGGCTGATGGATGGGCGATGGAAAGTTGCGTTCAATAAAGATAAATATTGACAAAAACATCAAAAGTAGGTATTCTTGTAGAAGTTCCGTGCCTTCAGCTGAAATCACTGATTTTTACCTAACATAATAAGCATCATAGTTTCCTAACTCTAGAGCCTCTCTACTTACCTACGGGGTAAAAGAGAAAATTGATTTCGCTCAAGAACAGTCTCTATTGTCTCCGTAAACGTCACCTGTCCAATAAATGGGTGACAATTAACGTAATTAATTGTTCGCTCGATAGACAGCGACGTGATCCTGCGAACGACTGTTGTTTCTATGAGTTCTTGGCCAAGTTTCTACAGTTAATACTTCTTCGATGATAACGAGCATGTTCATGCTATAGATCTAAAATACATAAAATCGGATCCATTCTCTCTAAATGTTAATCGCTACTATGTTCTCTACAAACACGCTTTGGAGTAGTAGTCTGGTTCTAGGAATTTAATGACAAATGATTTTGTAGTAAAAGTAACAACAAACATACGTCCAATCCATCTAATGTAACTAACTCCATATAAAATAGGTTTCCTACCAATAAACGATCATTCATATTTTGGTACTTCTGAGGGCTACAATAGAACTTCAAAAAAGTGAATTTGCATGCATAGAATGTACATAGCATGTATGTACAATACATAATTCGAGTATATTCTAAATATTTCCAACAAATATCTTCGTTTCGGCAGTAGAAGGAATGTTTGATACTCGAAAAAGATTAATTATAACTTTTCAGACTCTCCTACGAATGCAAATGTACAAGTTTGACGAGTTTTATTAACAAACGTGATTTATATAAAGTTGCAAGTAGAATTTCGTGCTCGAGGGATTTGCGTATGTTACGCGAGATCCAAACCAAATGACAAAACTACGCCGAAGAAAACACTGGGACATGAAAGGAATTTTAATTTTTTGCTCCTTTTGCACAAAGGAATTTATTATTAGGTCCCGAATCACAAGCATACGATATAAAGGGGAGGACAACCCCAATTTTCTCTCACCTTGCTTTCAAATAAGAATTTTGATGAACCTTCCCGACTTTAATTTTCCTTGTAAGAGTAAGAGAACGTGATGTTTTTGTATACCATAATTATGTTATCCTTTTGCGACAATGCGAATGTGAAAATGAACGTTATAGTTACGTCGCCTTTCCAATACCTATTTCATTAATTGCAAGACCCAAAGGCAAGTCAAGCTAACGTCACTAAGTAAATCGCCAGTGTAACATTTCTAAGCGAGCCTGCGACTTCGAAGTCCCATGGGCGTAAGTCCGGTTCTGGCCATTGTGTTTGGGTCAGTTGTACCTACATGTAAACTAAGCCTTAAGGAAAATTAAATGAGGCATACCTTGAAACAGAAATACAACAAATGGCATAAAATGGACAGGGTAAGCTGCCCCGTGGGTTTGAGTAATAATCCACAGGAAGACCGTTCCAACATTAACTCGTTTAATACATTTAAATGTCAAATACCAAACTTCAAAAGCTTATACGGAATATACCCAAAGCAGACATTAACCTTAATGACATATAAATTAATAAAAAGGCTAATGATGAGAGTGTTATTACGAGACTTTTGCATGTATTTAATGCATTTATTTATGTAAATATACAGATAACACAATCTTACAATAACTTTAACAAAAAACTATATCATTAAAATTTTAAATTATAATACTAATAAAAATATATCGCATCTAAGTTGCTGTCTTTGGGACGAGTTCCTAGAAAGCTAGCAACATTACATCATTAAATAGCTAAACTAATTCTCTGACCGAGGTAAGTGCCAGCTCTCCGGGCATTCGTTAACTATCAGCCGTGTGGACAGATTCTTCGACGGCAATTGGCAGAAATATGTAGTCTTGAATGAGGCTTCCATATTTTTGCAATTTGCAAATGTATCGCGAATTTCAACCTGACGTTTAACTACCAATAGTTGTTATATTTATTTATATGTTGATCTTATATAATGTTAACGTTAAGAGAGGATATAATTATTTATTTATACAAGTCACAGAAGGTGTACTATACATGAAATTACATCTTACATCAGTTCACTGATTTCATTGTATCTTTAAGATTATGGATTCTTCATAACCAGTGCATTTGCATTGAAATAATATAAAGATGGTTGATAAGAATTCTTTGTTAATTTATAAATTGTATTATGTCAAGATGTTTTCTGTTTTTGCCACTAGAGACCCTTATGTTGCTTTTATTATCTGTATACTGAATTTTTCTACGTACTACTCTGTCTGTTTTCTTCCTGACAATAAAAGTGCATTTATAATAGAAATCTTACTTTAATTAATATCCGTTTGTAATAACCTAATCACAATATTTTTTAATATTTATCCGGACCACCGCTACATATTTCCGCTTTAGACCAGAAGTATAAATAGTTGTGTTTTCATTCGGTATAGTAAGGCAGATTTACTTTTTCAAGGATTTTACTTTAGCTCAGAACTAAGCAACAATGATTGCATGATGATCAATTTTAGTAAAATTCCTGTTCTACATGTATTTAGTAGCAGATGACCTAAAGCGGTACTGCCGGACTACTGTGACCTTTAGATGATGCTTTATTATTTGATATCGGATCCTGATACTGTGAAATATTGTATATCAACATTAATTCATTGACAAACAACAATATTTTGTATAGTTAAATAGAAAATCCCGGCAAGACACCTGGCAGGAACATGTAATACGACTGAAGCTCCTTTGTTACATGAAACGTGCTTGACCTCATACGCAGAGATTTCAAAGTAGGTGCCTGCTTGCGCTATAAAGAATAGAAGTGTAGTTTGAACTTTTAACGATGCTTCTATGTACATTAAAACTGAATATTTTATACCTTTGTACCATAAGGTTCAAATTTTTTGCTCATAATTTTATGCTGTTTACCATCCATAAAGCTGCTAATTTCTTTGAAACTTATTTTTATTTTTATAAAAACTTTGTATATATCCAATTTTAACTTAACTCCGATACAAAATCTTACATATTAATATATTTCCCCTGAGATGGTACTCTTTCCTCAAATATTAATAGAAACGAGTGGGAAATATACTCATCCAAAAAATAGCTTTCTCGTCCATCTTGTGCCTTATTCTAAGGCATGCCTCAACAATCATAGCGCGTACAATAGCGCAATCCCCTTGCGCAAGTTGAACAGTCACGTGTGAGGTCGTGCACAACATTTACTACATTTGAGTACACAAAATGAATGTTGACAATTAGACTAACCTAACCGTGACGCGCGTCGTATAGGCAATCTGCATGCGACAGGCGCATAGGTACAGACGATAAGTTGCATGCGTCTTTTGGCATAACGCTGCATGTAAACAAGCTGAAATTCGGGTTCAGATAGAATTTCAGTCGTATTTGTGGTTGCACGTGGATGTCAATGGGCAGCGTCTACTAAACGTCAGGTGGTTTGCATGCTCAAACGAGCATGCAAACCACCAAACAAACAATTTTTTATGTGAGGAGAGTAGCAAACGCTACTCTCCTCACATAAAAAATAATATCACCGTATATTTAGAAACCGTTAAATAACTAACGCTTTTTTATTTCTTGCAAATATTATATGTCTTTTTCACAACGACTGTAACTACAGACTATTTTATTACACCTGGGCTCGGAAGCTGGCCTCTCATAATGAATTTAAATTTTACTTACAAAGTATTATTAAGCCCCGTAAACCTAAGTCGGATAAGCGTTAGAAGTTTAAATTAACTTGTTAGGACGGCCCGAGCGACCTCTCGGCCCAATACAGTTTACAAACAAGCAGACGTGTGCCTCTCACTAACATTGAATACAAATTGGTTGCCTTATAATAAGTACCTTGTATGGGAGTTGGATGCAGATATACTTGTAATGTCTTACAGTTTCATTAATAGGGCTTTCACCTCTAACAGATAAACGTAGAACTGGGAGAAGATAAAAGTTAAGTCATAAAAATGCTTGGAAAGTCATCCAACTTTCTACTCATGTAGATTGTAAACAGATATTTTGTCTGTTTTTTTAATGTTACGTAGATACCCTATTTTATTACTTGTGACAGAAAAGGTAGCCGTGTAGGTATCTTTAAAGGGATTACATTTCAATTACCACCAGTAGGTATATCAAATGTAAAATTACTACAAATTACTACACAAATCCACAATATATAACAACTCCTAAAAATGATGGTAGGAGTGTGTGTAAAAAGTGCAATCGAGTTGATAACCTTATATTTTTTAAGTCCGTTGAAACCTCATCTATACTGTTCGTTCATAAAAATAAAATCTTGCTGAATAAAAGCTCAGCGTACTTACTTATATGATTTCAATGTATGAATAAACCAACAATGCAAAGCCTTATCAACACTATCCTTAGATTAGGACATTAGCTGGACCGAATCGCTCCATCCGTGCATTCGGACACGATTACCGTTATCGCATCAATCCTGTACGCGATTGTTGGCGATTGTGATTTCGGACAGGATCTGTTTGCACATTATTGCACGTAATGGCTTCGATAAGTAGCTACATTACTAGTTCAAGCCGTACGTAATGATCCAATGAAAGCCAACATTAGTAGATATGCATTTTAGATTTATAAGTCCACATTTGGAACCATAACATAATGTCAATGTCTTATCGAATATTGTAACTACTAAATGTCATGACATGACATTACTATGACATTTAAAAATTTAAAACTGTAACTTTAACCATCTTAATACATTTCGAGATTAAGTCAGTAGCTATTAAATAATTCCTATACTCACATAAAATAAATTAAGTGATTGATTCGTATCGCACTTGAAAAAAATAATCACATAAAGGATACAAACAAGTACCTATTACATGACCTACAATGGTAATTAGTAATTAATCTGCGATTCTTATAAAATGTTAATTAAACAGATTCACTTTTCACGAGGAAAAGTTGAGAAAGATAATTGGAAGTTTGTGGAATTTTAAAATTACAAAGTCAATGTTAGCATTTTGACAGAAATTAATTTTGACGCGAATATTTCTGCATGTTTGGTAATTTTCCCTGTTCGCACTGATCTAAATACAGTATGAGAGTATTTTCGATCAAATAAAATAAAGCAGCGAGAAACATTACCTATTCGTCATTATGAGCTTAAAATGTTGTTTGCAGAGCACTCCAGGTGACGTTAAGCTGCTTTAGGCACGCTGCCCGCCATTTTGTTTATATTATTACAGTAAATAGGGAAAATGCTGAAAGTGAAGCAGTGTCTGTGGCAAGGGGAACAGAACTGAATGTACCCGCTTAAGGTACTTATTGAAGGAGTAATGTATTTGTCTTATGGCGTAAGTATTACGTACTGGGTGACAAGTATAGTTATATATCGATATCAATGGGTTATATTGATAAAATTCACTTTACGTAGTGATTTTTCATGGAAGTTTGATTGCAAACAGTTCCGGATACGAGCCTCGGGAAAGATAAATTTAACCTATTAGATATCTATTCGATTCAGGAGTTAAGTGGTCTAACTAATATTTCTTGTATTGTATGTATTTTATAACCAAAAGATATTTTTATCTCAGGAAATTAGCAAGCGAACGTGCAGGGTGAACGTGCACCTGATTCTAAAAGTTCGTTGCAGTCTATGAGCATACATTTTTAACCTCAGACAGGACAAACATGTATTTGAAATATCGGTGCTAAAACTTTATTCCTAATAATTTAATTTATTGCGTATTGACACATTGCGTATGTTTTGTTGTATGTTTGTTTTTATGTTTCATGGCAGCCACAACATATATAAGAGTCCTTAAATTTAAAGGCAGATTTTGTTATTTCTTGGTACGTTGAATAATTTTAAAGCAATATGTACTAAAGAAACACAAATGGAATACGTGTTCGTTCAACTAGTTTCATTCCAATTATTGCACTGTAGTTATGGCGAGAATGCTCTCGCTTTACGAATTAACATTTAGAACAACGCAAAGTCATCAGTTGATGCAAATAGAGAGGAGATTGACCAAAGACCTCGGAAATTGTCTTCGGCGTGAGACATTTCCATTTCAATGTGATATTACGTCTATTTAGACGTAATTTTACATTGAAATTGTACATTGTCGGTATCTAAGCGAATTTGTACTAAGTATTCAAATACAAATAGAAAATACCTTATGATGACAAATAAATACTTAGATAATTAAATAATTACGATCTAAAAAGTTAGTAGTACTTATAGTATTATAATATACACAAAAATAATGGTATTTATACTTTATACAGTATTTTTACAAGTATTGTCAATATAGTTACCACTTTGTATTAGAGACTTTCATTGAAAACAAAGAGTCTATACAGTTGTTTATAATTTTATCAATATTAACTTGTTCCTAACCATTTATTGTTTGTTTAAAGTAGCGAGTAAAAAAACTGTAATAACTCTGCAGTTTTTTCCATTTCGAATAACATCTCCACAACATCTAAGCTCGTAAACCTTTGCAAAATCGAATCAGAGTATTGATGCATGAATTTTGGTATGGAAAACAGCATTCTACAGAAATTGAAGCATAGTATGACAAGAAAATCGCGGAAAACTGGTAGCTTAATTTAAAATATCATTCTTCTTGTGCAGCTTGTCTAAAGTACATTACACTTACACAAACATACCAGGTAAACGGAATAGGTAATCAGTTGGAAAATGTAAATTTCGTAGAAACACGCACGAGCATTAAAATTTTTCATTACAATACTCGACGGTAACGTATCATACCTATTACACGGGTTAGGCCTTTTCTCTGAACAGAACACAATTTTCAATTAACTTTTATTGCTGTCATACAAAAACTCATTACAAAGACGACGAAACGCGATGCCAAATTCTTTTACAATTACAAGAGAACATTGAAATGAGTTATTTATTTACCTACACATTTTTTATTATATTATACGATAGAGCGGAAATTACACCTATTAACGCAGGACAGGAAAATACGAAATGGGAAATACTTTTGACGATTAAAAGGACTTGCGCGAGGAAATTTAGAAAACATCTAAATAAGATATTTCTACATTTTCGTGAAACTTATCCTAAGGTCTACAGGTCATCCGGATCACTCATTCAATACACTATAGAGAATTACTCAATACACTATAGAGAGAGCTATACTTGGTATAACACTACACAAAATTTGGAACGATAATATCGGCAGACGAACTAACCTTGCCGACATAGCTGTCAGAACTAGCAGACTAAAGTGGTAATGGGCTGTCAAATCAACTCGATAAATTGATAAGTGTTAGCTAAAATTCTCGATTGGCTGTAATGGTGAAGCTGATGAAAATAGCGGCAAGCCGTTAGAAAACATTAATCACTGAAAAGTTGTAAAAAATGTTCAACCGACGAGAAAACATTTCTATACCCATTACTAACATGAAGCAATTTTTATTTTTCGGTGGAAATAGTCGTCGCCGGCCAATCGCATAATGTCAGGTGAATGTCCTAATTTCTAATAATAGCAACACATCTATGATAAGAGTTCGAGTAGATCTCAGGGTTTGAAAGTGTAATATTAATGCCATTGACAAATTATTGTACATTGCTATCGCCTATAAAAATTGACACTTCTGTTTTAATCAATTTTACTTCAATACTAGTTAAAAAAAGTTTCATTATAATTTCGAAAATATACTTCATATTATATTATGCAGAAAAATCAAAATTTAATACCATAAAACTGAAGCAATTCCGCGAGCTTCCATAAACTTTAAAAGAAGATATCTACAGAGAGTAGTAGAGTGAATACAGTCTGTTGTGAAAAACACTAAAATGAAATAAATCTAGTGTAATCTTAGCCGTCTAGTCGCTATTCTGCGGAGCAAAGGTTTAATAGCTTGTTTGTAAGATTTTCACGTAAAAGCCACTAGCCAGATTGAAATGAAACTTTCTTAACTTGTACATATACATATATAGTTGTGCGGTTCCTAAATCTTACGAGTCTGAGAAGTTAGCGAAGTAGGTGGTTTGTTTACAAAATAAAAGATATTTGTTTGTTTTATTGAATTTAATAGACATCAGTAGAATAATAAAACCAACATTTCTACATAAATTTGAAAAAATGTCGAGTAAAATATTATACCTGTGACTCCAAAAAATATGAACGAGTGCAAAAAAGCATAATAAAATAGAAGTAAAGTGAGTAAATACATGAAGCATTAATTAATTTCAGGTTTCTCTGGCATTATAATCTGTTTCTCATATTATTAAATTGGTGGAAATTATTATTATTAGTCCAATTATATTTCCATTCAAAGTATTATCATGTATATTTTAATGCAACAATGAAGCCGACGATTCATCAGATGGAAAATAATTACGGATATTTGCAACACCAAAGAATTTGCAAATGGATCGCTGTCTGTAAAAGAGCTTTAATGAGAGCTTTTTGAAGATATTATCTGGCCTTTAAATACTCACCAAACTAAAGAAGCATAATATAATAACTATTCTTCAAAGAAAAAGTATCTGACTTGTTTCATGCAAGGATCGAAATAATCATCGTGTGGCAAGTCTAACGCTGATAGTGCTGCTCCAAAATAGTGTCTGGTGAAATGCAATGCATCGTGTGGACGTAAGAGAAGTAGAGTTTGCAAGTAGTCACGGATAATGGCAGTCAGTTCTCCATTCTCGCTTACGTATCTCGCGCCTTCTGAGGACCGAGCGCTCTACAAACATAAATACATAAGATATATAGCGCTCAAAATAATTAGATACATTATAATTTACACGGTGAGATATACTGTAGGTTTTGAGAGAGCAGATACTAAAGCTACGTTAATTTCTAGCACAAAGCAATTATCGTGTGCAGAAGGAAAGGTGTCGTTGCCTTGAGGCGACCTAGTTGGCCCTCAGCAATGGCTATGCAAGTACGATGTGTTTCTCACGCGTCAGAGATGAAGTTTATTTTTTTTTTAAGTTTGGTAAATAAAACTTACACATTTTTAACTTTGACGTACATTGACTTTATTTATTTTCAACAATTATTTTTTTAATTTTTAACCAACATTCGAAAAATTTATTCTGAAAAGTATGAACTCAAAAAATGCATCTCCCACTTTCTTGGTACTAATTTGTTGCAAATTGTTTAATACTTATACTCATACATAAAAACCATAAATAAAGAATACTTTTACATAAAATATAACGTTCCACACTAATTTTCTGTAGAAACTTTCACTATGCCAAATCTCATACTCCTCTGTGAACACGTAAACTTAGCAAAAGGACAATACGCGCGTGTTCGAACACGACGTTGTGTCAAAATTTGAAAGTAATCAACCTTTCTAAGGTTTTAATGTTGAAGAAATGAACATTCACATTTTTATTTGTATAAATAACTCTTTATTCACTCATATTACTATAACACAAAAACTATTAAGTAACTGTTTATTAAAATGTCATAATATACCTTAAAGTCCAAGTAATCTGACATCAATTGTAAGTCGCTACGCCATTTCTCACGTAATGGTTCATGTTGTTCTATTTCATCTTTTTCAGGAATCACCCGCAATAGTGGGTTTATATGAAAAATATATTTGTTGTCCGCCCACTCGTGGCTGATCATATAACCTAAAGGAAAGAAGTGAAATTAATAAAAATATTGAAAATATATAGCACATATCGAAGGTATAGCCTATTCAATTCGACTGAGGAGGTACCGTCACCAATTCTGCCGTGAAGCTAATACTTGCGTTTTGGTGGAAAGTTGTGATTGTTGGGACATTTACATCCGAGACAACCACACTCTTATTCAGGAGTATTAAGTAATGCATCTATGATCGATTTCAAGTGAAAGTCCTAATTGGTCCATGTATGGCAGGAATTAAAAACAAATCGTATATAGATACTGATAAACGCAGATTTATGGCACGAAGTTCTAGGTAGTAGAAGGAAGATTTAAAGTCATTTTAAAAATATAATATAATTTGTAATGGAATTAAAGCAAACAAAAAAGCCAGGAAACGCAGAAAATATAATGTTGAAAAGCTATACAACATGAAAATGGACCATAATAAAACTTTAATCAAACGCATAAAAGGATAGAAGCGTAGAAATAATCGCCGATGAGAATAAAGCCCGCAAACGCTTTTATAGCTTTTAATTAAAATACACGACTAGTGTAAGCACTGTACCTCTAAGAGTGAGGACCGTCATTGTTTGATGAATGAATCCGGAAGGCTCTACAATATGGCGCTCAACTTTTACAACGAACATCGGCTTTCCGTTCACAATAGCCTGGCTGACG
The DNA here is from genome assembly GCA_018251015.1 of Phocides pigmalion okeechobee. Lineage (NCBI taxonomy): Eukaryota > Metazoa > Arthropoda > Insecta > Lepidoptera > Hesperiidae > Phocides > Phocides pigmalion. Next base: position 14,177 of record DWON01000097.1, read on the forward strand.
CCAAGACAAACCTGCAAATGCGACACGAATAAAAGCCACTAGTAATTAAAAGTTTTTGCGTGAATTAATCATTTTGGATGCAGTTTTGAGCTGTTCCTATGAAATTATAATTCCATGTTCGGAACGGTGAGCACTGCAAAATGCAGGATATTTACTTAGCACGTATTCCTATTATTATTATTTTATATTACTTCATGAATGTCGTTCAATTTTAAATCGTATCGTATTTAATATACCCAAGTATGTGATGGACAAATTACTCATGGTTTTTATACATCGTTAAAGATCATCAATGTTAATGTAAGTGATATCTTGTGGCAAGATTTCTTTGGCACTTCTGTACTGGCCACAGTGACCACGGTAAGCAATCAATCCCATTTGCTATCTAATGGACAGCGAAATATTCATAGTGTGAGTGGTTTGAAAATATCCGGCAAAAGGTTTTTTTTTATTATGAAAGAGTAAGAAACGGGCATGCAGGCCACCTGATGTTAAGTGGTTATTGCAACCCATGGACAACCTCGTACAATCTGAAATAGAACGGAAGTCCTATTTAAGGATGGACGCCTCCAATAATATGTATCCGGCAACCACACTTCCCCAACCGAAACACAATACATGAAGAACATGTTGCTTTACGGCGGGGTATAAGGGTGGCGGTGGTGCCGCCTCGGGCGAGCTCTAACGGCTCTACCACCTTTAAGAGGTTTCACCATTATCCCTTTTATTCCACCAATCCGTAGGTAAACCTAATTGTAATGAGAAAACTACGCCCAGCAGTGTGATATGACAATCAGTGTCTCCTTTGATGAATACAGTAAAAGTAGATTTTATGACAGTAAGCTAAGAGGAAAATCCATTTATTACAATGGTCCTCATGCCAGTGGGCTCCAAAGAGAACTCGGTTAATTTCAGTTCAAAATAAAATGAATTTATATATTTCTTCGGAGTCATATCTATGACTCGTAAAATATGAATTTAAAAAAGCTAAAATTCAATTTAGAAATATTGTATGTACTTACGTAAATGCTTTCGCAAATAGTGCCATCCATAAGAACAGTGTCAGTCTTAACGTTACCCCTATATCTATTTAGTGCAAAGTACCGCAAAAGTACGACGTTTGCACCTTCCAGTAAAAAGTTATGGGAAGCTTCGAAGGAATGGTAAAATCGCTTTACGAAATGACGCTCCCCTCAAATACGGGTGACTTTATTGTAATAGCCATTTTCACAGATTGTCATGTAACTTCGTTGTTCCTTAGTTATGTTCTTCTTTGAAATGTGTCTGCGAAAAATGATATTTCCATTACTTTTATGTATAAGAATCATTTTACGTGACACGCTCTGAATTATTCTAGAAGATCTCATTATCATCCCATCACTGTCACTTATTTCAGAGGCCTAACCAGCTTTTTTTAAAACAAAGTACCCGTTTACCCTATCAGTTTTTCATTAGCATAGTCTAAGTAATGATCAAAAATTAGAGTAACATATTAACGTAAAGTAATTCGAAGGAACAACTGATTCCTTATACTATGCCAGTTTTTATGGCTACAATATTTCAGTTTGATGTAAATTTCTGATTACGTTTACTTTTTCATCTATGTTGCAAAGTACCAAATTTTGAAATAAGACGAAAATAATTCAGTTTTGGGAGATGTTAGTAAGGCTGATAGTGATAAGTAATCAGTCTTTCAAATATCGTTTTACTCTTATCTTTGGCAAAGTAAACTATACTATTCTATCAAATAGCCTACTACGCCAAGTACTACCAAGAAGATACGGCTTTCCTTACGAAGTTTTCATCGGCAAAATGAAAATGATATTCACATATTAAGTCTGGAAATTGCGATTGGCCCATAGCTGTGTACAACTGTCCACACAAAATAGCATAAGATCAGCGTACAGTACGCTGACCAACTGCAAATTGACAGAATTCACATATATTTTAAAATTAGGTACATAAATAATTCTCAACCATGCAAGTTAATTACGATATTTCCTTCGTCATTTATTAAGATAAGATTCCAACTATTCTATTTACGCATAATTTCGAAGTATCACTCCAGAATAAAGTTCCAAAAACTAAGTGAGTAGTAGCTCACTCGTTATCCGTGTTTTGTAATCAAATATAATTCTACGTTTCCGTTATCCATTTTATAACACACTTGATTAAGACTTCCTTAACGATACTTATGCTATTGTGTAGTAACATACTATGTTATAGTTACATTTGAAAAGTTATTACTTACTCAGTTCTATTTTCTTCTAAAGTGTGAAGATGAGAGTCTAAAATGGTAACAAGCTTAGATCCTGTCTTAGCTCCTTCTTTGGACGAGTGCGATACAACTTGAACTAGAAACTTATCTTTGTCTTCACCAAGAGTTTCTACGCTGATACTTATACCTGAATATCGAGATTATTTAGACGTCAACCATCATATTCAAAAATAATAACACTTTATTTTAAAATACTTGAACAATAACCATTAAGCGCGTATTTCAATACGCACAGCGAAGTATTCCGTAATCAAAATTTACGGTCGTTATCAAAATTTAAGTTATATATAACTTTTAACGTATAAATTTTGTCAAATAAATACGTATTTCCCAGTATTTATCAAAAACAATATGAAAGTTTTTTTGCGGTCACTACTTCCTAAATAAAAACGCATCTCACAAAGTATATTTAATATTCAAACAAAATTTCATAGGAACTCTTCATTTTGAATTTAGTGGATCGACGCTTTTCATGTTTAATGTTATATTAATATGTATAATTTAAATATATATAATATAATAACATTCAAATAATAAAATAATGTTATATTTTGTTTTAAAATTTATGTAGATCCTATAAACATGAACTTTGAATAATAAATAAAAGGATATCTATTCTACCCTATCCTTCCTTCCATTTTTCCCATCCATCCTATGGTCAAGAATGAAAGCCTCCACTGAAAAATACATAAAAAATAATATTATATACCTCCAACTGCACTGCAACAGTCTAAAGCTGCTCTTTGAACTTTTTTACGATATTCTGGTGCTTTTACAGTATGTATTGGACACGTGTCTTCTTGTTGAGTATCCTCATGTAGTCCCAGTATTTTCATTTCCTCAGCTTCTTGATGTTTATATGATATTTTATCATGTCTTCCGTAAGCAAAATCAAAATATGTATGCCGAGGATCAACCTCCCTACACCAACGATATCCGTGTTTCCCAGCTCTCACCCTTTTCATTTTTTTATCTAATTGTTTTCGTGGGCATGTGCATGTTATTTCATTTAATGGTTGCTCGGTTTTATCTACGCAAACACATACATCTTCTACTTTTTTCGGTGCAATGTCACAAAGGCATGGGGCCGCACATTCGCAAACTTTAAAACATTTGCAATTTTCTGGATCACCGCATGTGCATTTAGTCACTTCAGGAAAACATTGACAATCTAAGGGGCTATCTGCAAAACACGTGCATTCTTTCTCAACAGGACAGCTGCAAACAGATTTTGCATCGTCTTCTTTGCAAATAGGTTCTTGACCATCTGTGGTCTCACAAATGCAAACCTTTTGTATGTCACATACGCATGTATTTTCTTTACATATACATTCATCGCCTTTCAGACAAGGACAAACTTGTTTTGGTTCCGGAGCTTGACAAGTACACGGAGGACGTATTTCAGATTTCTGAGACTCACTAACGCACTCCTCGTGACTTCCCTCGCTTTTACTTTTAACGTCTTCGATGAATTTAGGTTTACATTCACATGTACATACGGCACATGGAAATTTGTCCGGATGACAAACGCATGGCTTATTTATTTGAGCACAACTACAAACAGGTCGAGGTTTGCAATCGGGAAGACACATACACACATTGTCCGGTTTACATGTGCAGTACGGTCGTGGATTATCTTCATTACATATACAGATATTCTCTACTTCAAGACATTTACAGTCTTTTACGGTTTTGGCACCACAATGGCATGGTAGCTTAGTAAAGCAATCACATTTTCCGTCTTTATCTTTTTTACAAGTACACACTTCGGGAGGTTTGGCTGCGGGATTGACCTGAGGAACGCCATCAATCAAAATAACGCTAGCTGTTTTATCTTCTGGTTTACTTTGTTTATTACAGTCAGGGAAAAAAAAGAAATGAAAATCATTTTCTTCATCTACAGTTGCGGGTTTAGGAGCATCCTCTTCTACATGGTCCTTTATTTCAACATGGATATCTTCTCTCGGTTTTTGCGATTTGTTACTCTCGGCACTGTCTGTACAGGACCATTCAGACTCGGAAGAAACTTCGCCAATATCTCCCGCCTGATGGCAACAGCTAATTACTAATGTTTCACTGAAACATATTTGCTTCTTGACTTGGTCATCTAAACAAAAATACAATTTAAATAATTTTCTAAAAAATTACGTCTCCGTGTTAAGCTAGTGTCTCACCCCCGGCGAGAGGTCTGGAGCATAATCCACAGAGCCTAGCTTACGGACGCCATGAGCTTACTACACATACAACAGTTGTCATAATAATATGATATTCTCATCCTAAACATCTCCTTTGAATATTATAAAATGATGGCAAACGGAAGATAAGTGAACAATAAAAACACAATTTTACAAAAGGGTGAAATTAGATTTGCTCTTATAAAGAAATATATATACATTAAATACATACCGATGTCGAATGGAACTTGCTTAGACAAATCTATAAGCGAAACATAGGAGTTAAATGACATGACTGTATTTTTGTAAATTTATTCATAAAATGATGTATATCGTACATATGTCAGTCATTTAATTATTTTTTTATTTCTTAAAAAAGAAAGTTCGTATGTACATGTTCATTTAATTTTTATTCATAGAATAATAAAACATAGTACTAAATTGCATACAATTAATTATTTTGAATATTACAGCAGTCCGCTTAAAATACTGATTATAGTGCTGGGAGGTGTTAAGGTCGCCTCACAATTAACATCAACCAAAGCTCGAATTGTTTTCTAATCTGTGGCTGAACGCTACAACGATAACGTTCCATTTCATTTGAAAACTCCCAAATAAAAGACATTGTTATATTGGTAAATAACTAATTTCTTCCTATATATTATTTCATGTAACTGAACTTAAAAAATCATTACATGAAAATTTAAATGAAACATTATAACTTTTATATTTTTAATATTACGCTAATTTGATGGATGTTTCGATCTGCGTCAAACAGACCGATCGAACGAACGAGTTGACAGATGATGTGGCCTAACGTCTTGTGCGAATTTTTATGAATTAAATGTAATTGTACATTACTAATAATGCAAAATGATTGTGTTTAAAATTATACTTTTTAGTTTATTAATTTCAATATATCAATGTAGATTGCCCGACAAAGTTTATTGTGTTAACGAAGAATGTAACGGTAAGTTATCTCTGAACACTTCAATCTGTCTTGAATATTTAGGTAAGTGCGCTTGATAACACACATTACCGACTTAATTTATTTCCAGAGCCAATATCCAATGCCAAAACACTTTTGCCATACAATAGTCCAGACGCTGACTTAATTTCATTTCGTGGGAATGCAGATGCAATAATTTATCAAAAATCAGCTGGTACCAATCCAGACTTGTGGTATGCGAAAATAAATAATAAAGAGGGATTTGTACCTTCACAGTTTTTAAAAGAATACAAAATATATAAGAAAAAACCCTTAATTGTGGTACCAGCCCAGATAAAAGCACAGAATGAACTTCAACCAAACAAAGTCCAGCAGGCTCATGAAGTTTTTGAAGGAACTACGTTATTTGATACTCAAGAAATAAATTCACTACCCCCAGAGAGCACAACTTTAAAACCAGTTGAAACTACTACACCATCATTAGCAGACTTCCAACAAAACTTGCCACAAAATTCCAATGACAATAATGTCATTAATGTTCCTAATGACATAAGCAATAACATCATTGAAACAAACCACAATATTAATGATGCATCTAGGAATTCTAAGGAACATTTGACAAATGAAGATGAAAATATAAATCTAAGCAAAGAGACTGATATTTCCCAATTGGCAAGTATCACTACAGAAAATCCTGTAGAAAATATTGACAGTACTACTTCCAATGAATCAAAAATTGCTCAAATAAATCCAGAGCTTCCACCTAAAACTCCTGAATCACTTCTCTTACCACCACTTGTGACTGATAATAGTGAACATTTTGTATCATCTGAAAATAGTGTAGAAATACCTGACAAAATTGATTATTTGCATCAAATACCAGGGAAGTCTGAAGCAGTGGACACTAATGAACTGAACTCTTCAGTCCCCTCTAACTTAATTAATAATGTAGACAATGCACACCCACCTATTGAAACCTCTACAGAAACAAAACCACCGCAAGAAATTTATGTCACCACTCCGCCTAATAATGAAAATGTACAAACACCACAAGTGCCTCCATCTATACCAACTCAGTATGAAAATAATTTATTAAATAATGTCAATTATGACAGTCCCAATTTTCAACAAAATTTAAATGGTATACCAAATACTAATCAAATGGTAGCTCCACAAATATTAGATACAATACCTGCTTCATTTAACCAAATTGTTTCTAGTGCAAATGAAAATATGCCTAATGAAAACACACAAACTTCTACAGAATCAAATTTAATTCCATCTCCTCCAGAATTAAGTTCCATCTCAACTTCTTCAAAAACAAGTGACATCCCAACTTCTACAGAAACAAGTAATATACCAACTTATATAGAAACAAGTAACATACCAACTTCTACAGAAACAAGTGACATCCCAACTTCTACAGAAACAAGTGACATCCCAACTTCTACAGAAACAAGTGACATCCCAACTTCTACAGAAACAAGTAACATACCAACTTATACAGAAACAAGTAACATCCCAACTTCTACAGAAACAAGTAACATACCAACTTATACAGAAACAAGTAACATACCAACTTCTACAGAAATAAGTCACATATCAACTTCCACAGAAACAAATAACATTCTAACTTCTACAGAAGAAAACTATATCACAACTACCGAAACCACTCCAATTCTTGTAGAATCGATATCAATAGAAAATTTAGAAGAATCTACATCATCGCAGGAAGAAATTACTTTGCCTACAAATCTGCCATCAGAACGGGAGAGTACAATAACACAATCTTTTGAGGATGTAACTGAAACTATTTCCGAGTCTTCAACTGAATCATTTTTAGATGATGCTTATGATACCACTGAAGATCCTGTAAGTCAAGATGATAGTGAGAGTGGTATTTTATCAGGCATGTATTCAACGCTAGTAGATATGTGGCCGACTTCTACAGAGGCTCCACCGGTGGAAACAATATTTAACCCGGAATATATTTCTGAAAATGAACACAAGGATGCTGAACTTAGTGAGAACTTTTCGTTTATGTCATACATTATATCAGCTTACAAGTCTGTCATGGGCTCTCGGGAGGAATCCAGAGCTCTATTTGCTACCCCTGGTATGTGTAAAAATATCTTTACCTTTAATAAGCTATTGCAAATAATGCAAAATTTATCAAATTTAGCTTTGACTTGGTTTTACATGTTATAATAAAAATAAGCTCTATGATTACTAGAATATTAAGTAAATCACAAATTCATCTCATATGTAACCTTATCTCATATGTAGACATCAAGTATACTTCATTGATTTTGCAATTTATTTGAGATACCGTCCTTATCTTATTTGATATTTTTATTGCCCAAGAATTATGGTCAAGAGTGTTATAAATTGTTCTTCAAGAGTATCTAAATTATCTAAACAAGCATTTTATTACTAAATATTCTATTGAAAATTATACTGTAAATTTTATCAAAGAATAATGTTCATATGTAAATATGATATTAAATTACAGGTGAAACTTGCTACAAGGATGAATATTGTGATGGTGAAAGTACTGAAAATAAAAACCGTCTACTCACCTTCCTTGTGACTACCGCCGTTTCAGTTCTTCTCTTTACCTTAGGATATTACTACATTGACAATAGAAGACAGGACAGTAGACTTATTGCTAATATTAATAGTTTGCAGAGAGATCTGCTGTTTAGTACAAAGGTAAAAATCGATCTATATCAAAGTCCCTTCATCTTTAACTCGGATTACTTTCCAAACCCATTATTATTGTTCATCTATGACATTCTTTCTATAGTTTTCAGCTGATTAACAATAAAAATTATGCTAATGTCTTCTTACAAACGAAATTTTAAGGCAGCCTAAAATAATGTAACAAAAATTTACCATAAAAACTTGAATTAATAACTGACTAACTAAAAGAATGAATAGTACATTAACATTTTATTTGTAATTCTTACAGGAATGCGAGATCCTCAAGGAAGAATTGACTTCAACTAAAACCAAGCTTGCTGGTATCGAGGACAGTTCTTTTGGAATGGATGATATGGTGCAATCATTAAAGGAGGAAATAGATGAATTGAAGGCTCAGAATAATCGGTTGCGTAACTCATTAGATGACAATGAGAAGTTGCTCAGAGTATCAGAGAACACGGCTAGTGAGCTCCAGAATACTTTGAGTGAAGTTGAAAACACTCTCAGTGAGCTCTTGGCGGAGAGAGCAAATACTGAAGAGCAGATTTCAGAGTTGAATGGTAATTTTTATTTACTATTATTCAAAACCAGAATTTGACATGTGCATGTACATTGACATAAGTTTTGATACCCAGAATATATTTTAATTGATATACATAAAATAATAAATACTCTTCACAATAATAACTATCACAAAATATGTATATATTTGGTGATAATTTCATTATTTCATGGTATTAAGTATATTACTTACAAATACTTATATAAAAGGATAAGGATAAATATTTTGTGAAAATAATTAAAATTCTGTCTTAAAAATTGGCTTGTTGTCTCTATCATTTGAATCTTTTTAGGTAAACTTCAAGCATTTGAAGAAGAATTGATATCTGTCAGTAGAGACAGGGATAATTTCCAGCTAAAGTATGTATCGGCAGAATCTGCACTAGAAGAAACAAAAAAACAGAAAAAGATGCTTGAAGAGTTGAATCAAAAAATAAATGAAGCCAACAACACTATTGAATTACAGAAACATGAAATTGTGGCATTGAAGGTAAATACTATTATCAATGTTTATTTTTTTTGGTTATAGCCAAAGTTTTCCATTAGATTTTAATACTTACACAGTTTATTACATACTTAAGAAAATGTGTGAGTATTATAAGTGACTGTTTTGTAGGTTTGGCGCTCACAAGGTTTACTGAAGTTTTGTCAATCAGTGCCTTATGAAACTTTACCACATATTTATTTTTTGTTAATATTAAGCCAATGTAAAGTCTTATGTTCATATGAGATAGCTATTTTACTAACTATTATTTTATAGTGACATGCCATTTTGGATGAACATAGTTTTATGTCATATTTTAATACTTATTTCATGAACACAAATTTAAATGTGGTAGAGCCGTTAGAGCTCGCCCGGGGCGGCACCACCACCCTCATAACCCTCCGTAAAGCAACATGTTTTTCATGTATTGTGTTTCGGTTGGGGATGTGTGGTTGCCGAATACACATTATTGGAGGCGACCATCTTAGTCCTCAAGAGTACGAACTCATCCGTGTCCATCCTTAAACAAAACTTCTGTTCTATTTGAGATTGGACATGGTTGTCCACGGGCTGCAGTGACCGTTTACCATCAGGTGGCCTGCATGCCTGTTTCTTACTTTTTCATAATAAAAAAAAGCTGACCTAGTATAAAATAAGTAAATTTTTAATACAGATTTTATTTTAGTAATATGGTTACCTATTGTTGAGCAGCTGTTAATTTAGATTCATTCATTGCAGGATGTTATCAAGGAATTAAAGAGTGGTGCCTCATCTGATGTAGATGTTAATTCTCTGATAGACCACACTGAAATAAAAGCCAAACTGTCAAAGGTAACAGAAGAAAAGGACACTTATATGAGCAAATATGAGGTAATAAATTGTCAATTTAAAAAACAATTTAAACATTCAACATATTGGTATATTTAAGTTTTTTTTTTTATAAGTTAATGAATTGATTGAATGAAATTAACTTAAATGAAATAGGACCTAGCATTCCTAGACCAAATTAACATCAATTTGTGTGAATGCTATACCTACGACACTCTTAAACTACACTCTTTGATCATATATAATAAAATTGAAGTCTAAAATGTTATCATTGAATATTAGAAATATTGCAGCGTAGAATGATGACCTATGAAGTTGATAGAAGAACTTTAAACCCCTTGAGGCTAGAAACATTGAGCCACATAAACATAATATAGTGTAACAAATTTTGTCATTGAAGTCTGCTTGTATATGTTTAATTTTTATTAACATGTAGTATTAATAACTATATGCCTTTATTGATAAGTAATGCTACATCCAATTTAAGTGTATCTTAATTTTAGTTTGGTTTTTAATTAACAGCTAGAGCATAAAGAAAGAGTACGTTTAACTGAAGAACTATCAGTTACCCAAGAGTCCCTGCAATCCACCACCCAACAGACCACTGAGGCTCTGACAAGATTAGAAGTACTCGGCAAATATTTCCAGGAGCGAGAAAGTGAACTTATGAAGTGAGGACATTCTTTTCTTACCATTAGAATAACTTTTATTGCACGTCTTTCAAGAAAATCTATTATAATCATCGTCATTTTTATAATAAAGTCAAGTCAAGCCTAATGATTGTTTTGTCATAATTCGAAAAACAAATAGGTAGTACATAATAAAAGTGGCTACACAATATTGTTACAGAGAACTCAGTGCCAAAGAATCGCTTTGGCTTAGTAAACAAGGTGAATCAGCAAGTACAGTGGAGAAAATGGAAGTACTACAGCAAGAAGCACAAAGATACAAGTAAGTATTATTATTAAAGGACAAATTAACTATTAGAGCAGTGATAGCCGATTGGTTAAGATTCATGCCTCTCACACGGGGGATTGAAGTTCTTGCATGTACCTCTGATTTTTGAAAATGATGTGTATATTACAGACTATTTATCATATATTATATAGCTTTAACGATAAAGGAAAAGAAGGTGAGAAAGCGTGTATGAGATTTCTCCATAAAGTGTGAAGTCTATCAATCGGTTATAGTCTTTAATAGTGGGAACATCTATGCACGTCCTCAGATTACACTTGAATCTCGTAATCTTGAAACAGCCACATCAAATCAGAAAGCATGTATAATCAGATCTTCCTTTGCCAGTCTTCTTACGTAAAAAAACGCTTATTACAGAGAGAAATGCGACGCGTTAACCCTGGAATTAGCCGAACAGGAGTCCTCGCGGCGTACAGCGATAAGTGAGATAGAATCTCGTGCGCACACCGCGTGGCTGGAGGCGAGGCAGGCGAAACGTGAAGCAGACGCCGCGAGGGACGAAGCGGCCACACTTCGACGGAAACTAGCGTCTCTACACCAAGCCGACGGAGCCGTGTCGCCTCATAGACGTAAGTCAAACTCACCCTAGATCCCCAAATTGATCTCGATTCCGACTGTAAGGGTTGAATCTATGTCAACGAAAAAATATAGAGGTTTATAAAATGCAAATGTACCTAACTATAATGAATCCCATTAAAACAGGACACTGTCAAACATTTTGCTTAAATTTCACGCTTAATAATTTATTAGTAACACATTGAAACACCATATTATAAACTATACAGATAACTAACTTACTATAAGAGTGATGTGTGTCAGCTGTTAAAAATGCGCCATCAATAATTGAGGGGAAAAAAACGCTTGCCAGCATTGGGATATTTAAAAAAAGATTTTTTTGGTATTTCTGCAACCACACCGCCTTCGCTAAAATTCGAAGTCTTTGCTGCACGTTGACGCTTCTTTTTTATTATAATTGGTAGAAGTGGCGTCCCCGCTAGAAGTGGGCGAGAGCGTGCTGCCGCCGCCGATGCTGCCGCTGTCGTTCCTGCCGCCGCCCATGCTGCCCCCGCTGCCGCGCCCGCCGCCGCTCGGCCGCCTGCCCTCGCCGCACCCGCCCAGGTATTTTTATTATTCTGTTAATAAGTTTGCGAAAACAAATTTTTGCGACATCCGAAGCTTTTTTTATGTGAGAAGAGTAGCAAACGAGCATGCAAACCACCTGATGTTAAGTAGTCGCAGCTCATAGACATCTGCATATAACCACAAATACGACTGAAATCCTATCTGAGCTCGAACGTAGATGCGTTGTTAGTCCTGAGGACTAAAATGGTGGCCTCGCTTGGAAGTGTAACCGGCAACCGCACTTCTTCAACCGAAACACAAGTAATGATTTACGGATTATGAAGATGACGGTGGTACCTCCCCGGTCGAACTATAGTTCTCCCACCTTTAAAGTTACTTTTTAGTTAAGTTACGCCAATGCTGCTGCTATGCTTTAGTTAAAAACCATCTTGATGACCTTGTTAGTACAAAAGAATATTAGTATTGATGAATTTGTTTAGGTAGAGAAGAATTATGAATACATGTATATGGGATTTTTAAGTATTTAGATTGTTGGGTATTTATTCAATCCAATTCAATTCAAAAATTTTCTTTTTTTGTAAGGTGCTTACATACACTTAATGAATGTCAAGGGTACAATGTAAAATCAGTCCATCGGCTTTAAGCGCCCTGTGGGCTAAGATTGGCCGGGAGAAAAATCCGGCGGAAAAAAACTCGCGGCACTCTTTAAATCAGTCCTTGATAAAACTTTATATATATTGTTATTGTTTGTTATAAATATTTTTTTATCAAATTCAGATTCAGCGAACGTCGCTACTCGCCCGACTCGCGGTATTCGCCGCTGTCGCAATACTCGCCCGAGGTGGGCAGCTACCCGCCCATGCCGGACTACTCGCCGGGCACGCGCTACTCGCCCGAGTCGCGCTACTCGCCCGACACGGACTACCCGGCGCCGATGCGCGCGCCCACGTCGCCGCGCCGCGAGCGCTACTCCCCGCGCTCCAGGCGGCCCCGCTCTAGGTCGAGGGAAAGGTACAATCATTAACCCAATATTTTCCCACCGCTGGACACATATTTCTTAGAAGGCAACCGTTAAGCCCTAGTCCAATGTACTAGCTACACGTCGATTAGTGGACTTTACACATCCATGTGTAAGTTATGTGTATGTCTCAAGCATTAAAAGACATAAAAACCTGTCTTTTCACCAGTGAAGCCATAAACAATTAATTACTAATACGGACATAACTTCCATAAATTAAAGATGTGTGCCTGGTATTTGTACCCCTAACTCACCTGTGTAAGGTATGAGTATAATTTTTATTATTAAAATTAGCAAATCTAAAGTGATTTATTTGCACATGTCTCAACTGCATTCTACTCTACACTAATATTCTAATGTAACAGGTACAGCGAGGGGCGGAGCTCCCGCGCGCGGCCGGTGGACACGGAAACCGAGTACAACTCGGACAGCCCATCGCGACGTCCGCGTCGCCGCCCGCGGTACATCAGGGCTAGTTCCGGTAAGATCTTACATCTATTTTTATAATATTTGTCTATTCGTAGACGTCGTGTCATACATAAATGCGTTGCTACTCTTGAAGACCAATAGTGACGCCTCGTTTAGAAATGTTTTCGATAACGGCACCACCAGACGACGGTATCTCCCTGGGCTAACTGGTGTTCTACCATCTGACATATTAATATATTACTAATTGATTATTATTTTTCGTGGTTAGACATATATTTGTCTAACCACATTTGTCTGTCTATATGTTAGAAGAGGCAGATTTCCCAAGATTATTTGAAGAACTAGATTTACAACACAAACTATTCTACGACAAGTCTTTTTAATTGAACAATGTTTTAAAAAACATATATTTTAATAACCCTACTTAACTGGTCTATATTAACAGCTAAGACATCACTATAAAGCGGATATTAACCTCTATTCTTATTCGCATAGTAGTTAGAATTTTTAATAACTTGTCATTTAATAAATTTTCATTAATATTATTGTAAACGTATGAATATTTATCTTGTAGCTGTAATAACGTTATTTAATTTCAGGTCGTAGCTCAATATCTTCATGTTCTTCAGAATCGGAAAAATGAAAAGAATTTAATTTTAGTAAATTAATTTGTATGATCTTGAATGAGGCCAAACTTTTATTTTAAGAGTAGGGATGAATCATTTGAATTTAATTATATAAAATCGATTAACTACCTACATTGCATACATGTGTTGCAATGCTGGCCAATGTTCCAATGAGTAAACAAGCAATACTCACCTCGCTTGCGTAGTCATATTCAATATGTCTATAACAGGTGTCGGTAACCTTTAAGATGGAAGAGCCAAAATTTGCAATTTGAAAAATTTCCCATATTTTAAAGAGCAACTAAAAATATGTTTAACTAATTGTATATTCGTGTTTATGATCCGATTTCGACACGACTTTCACACAGTACAGTGAGATATATACAGTATATAAAATAGATTGTTATACCTATGGGTTCATTTTTAAGAGCTTCGTCAATAAAAGAATTTATGGTAACTTGAGAGCCAATATTTCCATTAAAAGAGCCGCATGTGGCTCGCGAGGCGCAGGTTGCCGACCCCTGGTAGACATTACGAAGGATATCGTACTGAATGATCACAATAATGGTGACAATTTTGTGTAATTATAATACACAGAAAAATTACATCAACAAAACAAGGTTTTTTTGTTATATCATTTTTCTTATGTACCTATTGCATTAGAGGATATATAATACATCTGATGTTAAGTGTTTATTAATGCCCATACACAAGGTAACCAATCCCTGAAAACAGAAATTTAAATAATAGAGAGAGAGAATAAGTTAATTAATAGAGCAAATACAACGCTTTTTCTTGTCTTTTTACTTGTTGATAGGCGTTATCGTAAATTCCACTTACGTTGCAAGATGTGGAAGCATTGAGTATTTATTTCTCGTGTTCTCGTTAATAGTTGAAAAACGAAGACACTCGTTTCGCTAATTAAATGCCCTAATAATAAATTGCATAGCCTTTCTATGCCTTATTATTCAGATTTCTGGACTCCTATCTAATTTTGTATACAAATACGTAGCTGCCCGTAAATGTTAGAAAAAAATATTGATTCTAATAAAATTGCTTACATCATTATTATAAGAATTATAATTCTGATGATAATGATAAGATTTCTATCAGATTTATCTCGAACGATTCTACGATTTGTTAACGTATTTTTATCAAGAAAATATGAACGAAAATCTTGAGCGCTACTATTTTCGAGATTTTACAAAAGAGAAGAGCTAGACGACAATACTATCCTAACTGTTACTTTGTTCTTGAATTATCAGAATAAACTCTTATATCGGACTCAATTAGGCATATCTTACCAATCTCTCACCGCTCAAGTCTCCTATAAACAATTAATATACATACGTTAAAAATGCGCTGATCGTGGCAAAGTTCATTGGGAGGCATGTTAAATGCATTTTATTTAATCTTTATTACACTATATAAATAAATGCAGTGCAAAGAGTAGACTTACGGCTAAAAACATTCCTCCCTAACCTTTGGGCAAAATTGTTTAAAGTATAAAAAAAATGCTTCGAGAAAACAAATGTCTTAGCAAAATGTGAAAAAAATAAAGTGTAAGGGAGGAGCCCAATTTTCAATGCAGGAACTAAATTAATGCACAGAATGTAATTACGTACACTTGTGAAAAAAATATTTTGGAGTTTTCAAACTTCTCGTGTTATATTATGTTATACAACGGGTACTCATGATTAACGATTTTTCATTTTTAATTGCCGATATTTCGAACCACTCGTGGCTCGTGGTAACGGCGAAACTCTCGTTTTATATTTTATGTTAAAAGTTTCGTAAAAATATGTAAATTGAAAAAAAATTAACCAACATTTTCAATACCATTCTATTTATATTTTTGCCTAGATGGTACTAGACATACTGATTACAGTTTATTTATTATAAATGAATAAGTAATGGAGGACTAATCCTACATAGTTTGTATGGATATGTATCCATACATGGAACTTGCGCATCCTAAACACATGTTTATACTATTATGTTTTCTTAGAAAATTTTATCTGTTTGTAGAAAGATTGAAATATTATGACGTCAATAGTAAGATGTAGTTGACGCTACAGATAAGATGCAGTAAACACGCAAATTGCTGAAGTGACTTAGTAATTTTATCACAAATAAATAAAATCCCTAATGGCTGCTACACGTGTTGTTTGTGTAATAATGTAAATAAAATATTTTTATTTACATTATCTTTGAGTTTTTGAAATTAAAAAAATACTATTTGAATTCAATTCATTTCAAAAATAGAATTCCATGAATACCTTTGAATATTAAATTTTATTTCCTTTGTTTCTTTAATAAATATTTAGAAATTTACTTGGTTTAGGCTCAAGATGGTGTCTTATATTTATTTCTTCTGTACCTGAATTTATGTTTTCATCTCAATGTTACATTTTATAATTGCATAACGTTTAAATGTTCCTATATCCATACATCATCAAACTTAACTTGCAACTAATATTTTCAGTCTTAATACATGGATATTTTTTGTCACATAAATTTAATTTAAAGGAATTTTAATTCGTCTTAAGCGTATTTCGCTGATTTCATAGTAAAACATTAAGTTTTGTACATAAAACACATACTTTAAAGTTTAAAGGGAACAATGCCTATATAAAAAATCAATCAATTTGTCAGATTAACAATTAAAAATTATACCTATGTTAAAATTTTAGGTAAAAACCAGTTGATCTGGCTTATTATCTTGTAAAGGACATATAGTATTTATTACACTAAAGTATTATATATACAATACATATTAGGGTATTCAGACTTGATGCTACTCGTAAGAAACTAATCACAGATATAATTACCTTCTAATCTATAATCGTTTCCCATGATAGTGTATATTACAATTAAATTGAAATACTGAAAGTTTCGTCTTGCCCACCTTTATTTTTTATCTGAGAAAAGGATTTAAATAACCTTTGTAGGTTGCTTATCCAGAGCACCTCAATTAGGACTGATGTCCTATCTGACTTCATAAGTTACGTTGCTACTCCTGAGGACTGAGATGGTCGCTTCGATAGTGTAGCCAGCAACTGTATCTCTCTAAAAGAAATTACATCCTCTCATACGGCGTTCGGGGTTCGAATCCCTACCGAAAATGCACTTCAAATTATTCGAAACAATGTCCATATTACAAAATTCTCAGTTTCTTTAACATTGAAGTAAAAATCCTTGAGGAAATCTAAATGCCTGAAAGGTGTGTGAGTTCTACCAATCGAAACTGCCAACTTATTGCGCTATGATTAAGATCATATTCCGGGAGAAACTCCGTACTTAGCACAGTGTCTGGTTACTAACGATACATTGAAATGTAGGAATGATTTCTAGAGATAGCTTTTGTTTATTTATACTTCGTTTAAAAAAATTATAAAATTCGTGTCATGTGGAAAATCGCAATAGCTAGTATTAAACGATTAGTTTCATCTGAGTAGCCTCTAATGTAGGTGGCCTTGTAACTATGTAATACAAATTAAGCAATAAACATTAATAACTGGATCGTACTTATTAAAACACGCTCTGTCACAGATTTGACTCACATTAATTTATTGAGAATGTTTTGTTTTTTAGTCAGTTAATGTATTATATTAGATACGATTTTGAATAAATAATTTTTATGCTAACTGGTTTTTTTATTGCAACCCTATATTAAACGATTTAATTAAAAAAAAAAACAAAAAACAAAAAAAACCTACAGATGAACATAGTAAATTACTTTATATATATTTCTTACATAAGACATTATTTATTAGATTGAAGTAATCATTTAAATAATAAAGTGTTTTCTTTCCAGTAGTTTAAACTGAACGTTTATTTTCACAATATCGAATTTTCATAATTTCCAACACATAAATGAAAAACGGAAAATGTAGTTAGAAAAAAAATAAGAATGTACCTCAGAATCATGTCTTGTATGATAATATAACATAAATTGAAAAGTTTTAATAATTTTTGTATGATTTATTCATACCAATAAAATGTTGTAGCATGCATAAATATAATATTTAGAGCACAACCTGAGCAACTTACTTTACGATATTAATTATTATGATATTAATTGAACGATTATGACATTATGAACGATTATGATATTATGAACATAGTGATATTAATGATATGCCTAAAGTTATTTTTCATTGAAATAATTAAAATGATTTTAATTTAACGTCGTTTAAACAGTTTTAAATTATGTGCTAAACTATTATTATCATTGACAAAGTCACACAATGTATTTATTGTACTTTCCTTCATTTATGTATATATTACAGGTTATTTCTTAACAGGTTCAAGTAACCCAATTACCAAAGAAACAGTAAGTATTATAATTAACATTTTATTTTATAAATAGAAAAATTAAATATACATTGGTATTTCACAATTTAGGGTACGACGTTCCATGGTACGAAGCTACCAGCTTCAGGGACAGACAGCTGAAAAAAAGAATGGGCATGTTACTTAGACATAATACATAAATTAAAAATAATGATAATAAGTAGATTGACTATATATAAAAAAAAATGTATCGGGTGTCTATATGGAAAAGTATTTATGTCACAAATTTGACTAGCAGTGAAAAACACAAATGAGATTGGTTAGGTTTCGTAATTTAAAGAAAGGCATGCCAAGAAAATTATTACATGTATACCAATATTAAATTCTATGGTTTTGTGCGTGAAATTCATGTTCAGAGCTGCTCAATTTTTTTTTATTATTTTGAGAAATCAAAGAAAAAATAGTCTTAAACGTTATGTTCACCTTTTTAGTAATATGATCTTCGCAAGCCATACGTATTCTCGCTGATGTTGCGGGCGCTTCGAATGGGAATTCCAGCGGCACGCCTGCGTCTCTCCGTGCGGCACGTATTGCTTCTTTGATAGCAAAGTACGCGGAACTTGCCAAAAATAGGGGCGGCTCACCGACAGCCTACGAATAAAATGATTTCCCAAGTTAGGAGACGATAAAAGCAAAAAACCCCTTTTACGTGATCCCAATTGCAAATTGTACGTAAAAAGTGATGTTTATATTTAAACTGATGTTTGTACGAGTATAAAAACGTGTTATTACCTTCGACGAGTAAACGGCTCGTGGATTTGGAGCACCTTTTAACAATGACACATTGAATTCTTGTGGAATATCTCCGAACCCAGGTATTTTATAGGCACCAGGACCACGGGAATATAATGTCCCTGTTGGTGAATAAATCAATTCCTCCATAGTGAATAACCCATATCCTTGGATGAAAGCACCTTCGATTTGTCCAATGTCAATCGCAGGATTTATACTTTCCCCTAGGTCCATTACGATATCAGTCCTAATAACTAGATGATCGCCGCTAAGACAGTCAATTTCCACTTCCGTGCATGCAACTCCAAAAGTGAAGTAATTGAAAGGCTTTCCTGTATTATTTTTAAAATCATAACCGATATCTGGAGTCGCATGGAACCCTGTGGCAGACAAACTGACTCTAGCTACATAAGCTGCTGATACCCAATCTTCCCATTTTCCATTAGGATTTTTATCTTTAAACGGTTGAAGTCGTTTTACAAGAGTCTGGCAAGCTTCAAGTACGGCCATTCCGTTTAAATCTGAGCCTGCACTGGCTGCTGTGGCAGATGTGTTAGGCACTTTGTCTGTTGATGTTTCGGTTATATGAATTTTTGAAATATCTACTCCTAATGTTCGAGATGCTACTTGAATCATTTTTGTGTGTAAGCCTTGCCCCATTTCTGTACCGCCATGAGATAGGAGAACTGATCCATCGACGTATATTAACACTAAAGCACCAGCTTGATTTAACAATTTTTCAGTAAAAGCAATACCAAATTTGGTCGGAATAATAGCTATGCCCCGCTTTCTCCAACGATGTTGCCTGAAATTTAAACAAAACATGACATACAAACGATGGACCTAAGAAAATTCTACCAGGGGTATACAATAACAAACCCTAAATTGAATTTTATAGGGATAACATAATGGAATCAAAAGAGAAATCAGGTTATGTGTACTCATACTTTTCTCTATTTAACGGTCAAGCAGTGCCGCTTCTAAATGCCTTTGTGGTTTTCTGTTTCTTTACTTATTTAACAATGTGATTTTACCCACGCCTGGTCCTCAATTTTAAGTTACAAGTTGAGTATGATTTTTAAATTATGTAAAGTATATTCTTATAGCGTCGAAGTAGTAAACGAGCTTGTTATCCAATTGAAGATAAATATTCACAGCCGTCAAATATTTATTTCTTCCTTACTTCCTTCTGACCAGAATACAACATTACAATGTTAAATACTACTGCTGTAAAACATATATTTTATTTAATGTTATTATTTTAATGTTTAACAAAATGTGAACATACTTATTAAAGGTTTCTACGTGCAATTTTCTTTCTGCTAAATTACTTTTCTCGATACATTCATCCCAACATCTCTGAAGAGTGCAATGAGTCAGAACCTGTCCGTAATGTGTTGTTGAGTTTTCTTGGTATAAATTTAGTTTACTTAGATCTGTAGGGTCCTTTCCCAATTTAAATGCGACATCCCTTAAAATGTGTTCAGCGCCGAACATCCCTTGTGGTCCGCCAAAACCCCTAAATGCCGTGTTTGAAGGTAAATTTGTTCTACATACGTGACCAGTTACTTCAACATTAGGAATAAAGTATGCATTTTCAAAATGAAACATTGCTCTTTCCACTACCTGTAAAAAATATTTTTTTTTGTACAAATAAAATTATTTGTAACACAATACTATATATTACAATACTGTTTATATTGCGTACGTATTACGCTTGTACGTGTATGTACTGGGTCATTATTTGTATAAATATTACCATAAACGTATGCGCTACTTACTGGTCCGGACAGATCCATTGAATATCCGCCATTGTTGTAAATGTTTACGACTGCTGCCATTAATTTTCCTTCCTTAGAAGCCGCCACCTTGTATTTGATCAAAAAAGGATGCCTAGTCCCGGTCATCATCATATCTTCATCTCGATCTAGCATGCATCGAACCGGTCTTTGTAGTTTATGAGCAGCGAGCGCCACCGGTAATGACACCAATATACCCCTAGATTCTTTTCCTCCAAAACCTCCTCCCAATCGCTTAACTCTCGCTACTATCCTGTTCATGGGCACGTGCAGTATGTGACTTATTAATTTCTGAAATCATTACAATCAGACTTATCAATGTTAGTATTTTTAGATAGATAAATCAACATCCTGAATGACCACAAAATTATTAGAATTAAAACTATGTAATTGAACTCGAGTTAAAAGTTATATAGGTACATATTTTACAATAATTGAAATTGAAGTTAATGTAATTATTTCCAATACTGATAAGTAATAGTTTGTTTCTCATACATCTTTTTTACTTACAGCAATTTCTGAAGGATGTTGACTAGAACAAAATATCTCCAATTCATTATCTTCTTTTTTTGGAATCGCAAAAGCAGCATGAGTTTCTAAATAGAAATGTTCTTGCCCACCCATCCTACATTGTCCTTCTATTACTATATTATTCGGATCTTCAAAAGCTGGTTTTATGTTTCCTCTTTTAATCGTCTTTGGAAATTGCTTGTAAAAAGAATTATGTTTGATAGCATCTTCAATAGTTACAATTATTGGTTGCAACTCCTCATATTCTACTTTTACATTACGGGCTGCTGCTTGTGCTGTGGCTTGATCTTGAGCTACAATTACACCAATTGTTTGCCCTTGACTAATAACTTTTTCGCTAGCGAATAATTCTTCGTCGTGAAAAATAGCCCCAATCATGTTTTGTTCAGGTGTAATATCTTTTGCAGAAAAGAATGCTATCACCCCCAGGTTTTCTAATGCTTTTTGCGGATCAACTGATAATATTTTGGCATGGGCTTTCGTGCTTAATACAAATGCTAAGTATAATTCACCTTCTACAGATGGCATATCGTCACAATATATTGCTTCACCTGTCACTTGCTTAAACGCGGATACGTGTGTGATTGGTCTTCCGACTGCATCACTTTTCAATTGTTTATCTCCAATTAACTCAAAATATTGAGAACTTTTTGGCATACTACCGTGAAACTGTTCGGCGCCACTACTGTGGTATGGTTTGATTAGATCGTCATGTATGTAATCTTTAGACATTTCTTTAGAAATAGCTAAATAAGCTTTTAAAAACAAACTCATAGTTAAAGCTCTTCTAAATTGTATATTGCCACCTGGAGCTGAAGGAATCAATGGCAATTCCTCTATCATACCCGCGTAAGCTTTTTCTAACATTTCTTCAGTCCATTTCATTCCTACTAAGGATTGACTGGATTTTGTAGCTATTTTTGTCGTAGGGGCCATACCACCAAAAGCGAATGTAATGTTCTTTATGACATTTGAATTAACTTCGAATTCAACATTAACGGAAGCAGTTACAATAGAAATATCATCTTCTCGGCGTTTAGCCTGTTTATAGGCTTTAACATATTGATATCTTTTAGAATAAGGTATTTCAATTGAAAGCAATATTTCGTCTTCTTTAACTACATTTCGTCGGTACCCAGTGAAAAAAGTTTCATCCATAAGCACAGACCTATGACCAATTTCCTTACTAAGGAGGTTAAGTTTTACTCTTAAAGACATAAAAATTGGATTTAAATCCGATATGGGACTGCCTGTCATTATGTTCCCGCCCACTGCCGCCACATTCCTTATTTGTTTACCCGCAAACCAATTTAACATTTGTACGATAGAAGATAAAATCCGCGTTTTATATCGAGGTAAAATATTTATGTATTTCCTAAAGGTATTTTCCATTTCCATTAGTGTTACTGCTGATCCCACTACTAATCCAGTTTCATTTTCCATGATTAAATTCATCTCTGGTACACAATTTGGCATAATAATTACAGGGTAAACACAATGTTTAAATTTCACTTCTACACCAACTTCAGTATTTCCGACAACAATTTTTGCATTCGGATACTGACTTTTTAGTTTTAATATGGTGTCTAGATCTGTAGGTCGATACCAAACAGTTTTTTTCCCTCTATAAACCAGAAACTGTTCATCGTAGACTGACGATATTTTCAATTCGGGCGGAAATATTGGTTCTTGACTAGGGTCATACGGCAAAAAAGAGGACTTATCAAAAATATATTCAGTTTCACTTTGATCCTTATTTTGACTATCCTTAAACTTGCAGCAATCTTTTCCCATAGCACAACCGATACTGTTTGAGTGACCATTTGAATTACCATTATTATTACCATTTGTGACACCATTTGTGATACGTTGTGATTCCCAGTCTTCAATAAATGTTTTGTAGCCTTCTATAATAGCCCGATAACCAGTACATCTACATAAGTTTCCTTGAAAGGCAACTTCTAGGTCAGCATAATTTATTTTTGGAGTACTTCTTATCAAACTGTACATAGACATAACTATTCCTGGGGTGCAAAACCCACATTGTGACCCGTGTGCTTTAGCTATCCTCTCTTGGACCGGATGTAACCTTGTTTTAGTTGAACCAATTCCCTCAACTGTAGTTACTGCTAAGCCATGCATTGCACACACAGGTGCAAGACACGCATTTACTGCTAAGTGACTGAATAATTAATTAAAGAAAGTATTTCTCGCTGTTACCTTTTATAATATACTAGCGAACCAGCTCGGCTTCGTTCGGGAAATAGAGTTTATATTTAATTATATTATGTTTCTTTCATACATGCATCCAGTAATTAACTAGTTGATAAAACTAATAATTAAAAACATCTATTTCGAACGACGACTGAATTACTATTTTGATTTTAACTATTTAATTTCTCGCCCAATTTACAAAATAAAACTCATTATCCAATAAAACCTTCCTCAGGAATTACTCTACCCGTTGTTGAAAACTGTGAGAAAATCCGTCCAGTACTTTTTAAGTTTATCATGAACAGACAGACAGACGCGGCGGGGGCTTTGTTTTATAATATTTAGAGAAGACAGCTGTCTCAACAATTACCTACTTCAAAAAGATATCAAGTTCAATGTCAAGAGCCTGTCAAAACAGAAATCATCGATGTATTCATAAACTATGTTAATTCGTTTTATTCACGTTTTGTGAATTAAGTACGTATTCTCTCGATATTAATCGTTATAATAGATAGATTTAGTGACTTCGCCAGTGGGCGACGGCGTGGTATCATGTGATTATATTATTAGCGGGGTCAAATATAATACGACAGGCGGTTAACTCAACGTTGCTTGTTAAGGGTCTGCACGTGTTATTAGTGTTTGTGTGTGGATCCACAAGACAGGATATTTGTTACTTGTTGGAGAACTCTCAGGCATGTCTCTAACGTTGTTTGCCCTGATGATAATTGAATTGTAAACGCACATAACCAGGCTCAACTGATAATTTACATTACGATCTTCAATTTCTTAGTCTATATAACCTTGCGTTTTATCGCGATTTAACTTGTTTTTATAATATCATTTGAACAAGAACAGTCATTCGAACACATGTCTACCCTAAATAAATAGTGCACATGCAATGAAAAGGATACACTATTTTTTTTTCTTTTCTGTTGTATTTTGAAACCATGACGGTGCAGGCTCCGCATCCTCCTTCTGCGCAGCCCAACTTCGTGCCAGTGAGACGTAACTTCTTTCGCAGATACCACAGCAAAGTCCACTCTGGGTCCGGATTCGATTCTATCACCTAAAAGAAGAGTTTATTTACTTATAAATTCATGGTATACAGCAAATTAGCAATTAATCAACTTTCCTAGTATTACAATTACGAAATCACTGTGAGTGAAAAAGATAAACTATTTTAAGTCTTGAAAATACGTATGTACCTACCTATGAAAGCCAAAAATACAGCTTTATTCATCTATATATAAATGGCTATGAAAAATACAAGGACTGTAATAATACAATAACATATGCAACAAGAAATTGGCGGATTTTATTATCTCTATAGATTAGCATTTTTCCACTACATTCAAAAATCTATGATTACATTTTTATGTACCGTAATTATAGATGTAATATATGTGGTTCTCCTAAAACAAATATAATAAGTTTATAATGTAACATGTAGCAACATAATTGCTTCATTATATGTAGGTACGTACCACTAAGATGAGGTTACCGATTCGAGAATTGTCTGATTAAATCTACAATAACAAGAGGCAGGGGTCAGCATCCCACACAGTACGTCCTCAGATTTAAGACGTAATATAAATAAACATTTAAAACATATTATGTATGATGAAATGACTGTATTTATTGAAAATCAATACTTTTGTACGCATAATATTTGTTGAGTATGCTACATTTAAATATACATATTTAGACCTATTTAAAATTATTCGTCTCAACTTCTTATAAACATACATCTCTCACTAATTTTAAGTTGAATAATAACTAAGTATTTTTATATTATTTTTGTTTTTATACTTTTATATAAAATGAAACAAAATTAACAGTAAACCTGATATAATTATACAGCCATTACCTAACCTTAAGGATGTGACATACCTTACATTATATTTTACAAACTGAAGATCGATATAGTAAGACGAATTTAAATATTTTTTATTAGAAAGGGTTTTTTAATTAATTTAATCCTATTCATTTATATTTTATTATTATATTATTTATTATACCAAATTGATAAGTACCTTTTCTGAATTATATGTGTAAATTTCCTTAAAACATTAATTCAGCTTTCCTTCAAATACGACTATATATCAGTTATTAAAGTTTTCACGTCCGTTGTTATTTAATCTTAGAAACGAGGTTATATTGAGGTTTTCCTCATTTCATTCACATTGTCATCTAATTTGGAACATTTGAGTCTTTGTATTATCTCTTATTTGTGGGGTTTCATATCTTAATATTATATGAAACCCCCTTCGCTTAAATTAGCTTAGAAAGTAGTCTCAGACAACAGATAATTAATCTACAGACGCACGAGCTTGTTCATTACCCAGTAGGTACCTACACAGTAGGTACCTTGTCAAACAAGACAAGAGAAAAAGTTCCGGCAAACACTAAGATCTTGTCCAGAAGGACCGAATTGACGACGAATTCGTCTCTCGCGTACACACGCGAGTATAGGCACTTACACGAATAGATAAACTCCACAAATATTACGCAACTTTTAAATTCGGACGTCCTTTGATAATGTCTTGACAAAATGACATTATATTAAAGAAATTTCCATTAAGGAACGATATTATCTACCTACCCATTTGTAGCACAACGGTTTTGCAATTTAGGTTCACAAATGGATAGTCATTTTAGTGATACTAAACCACATTTTGGTGTTCATCCTGAATGAACACCAAAATAAATCGTTAGTAAAGCGTATATTATTATAAAATACTTAGGAAGCAGACAGGTATGGTAGCACGTCGCAATAGTTACATCGCAAAATTTATTACGACTGCTATTGTAGATGAGGTTATTGAATAATCGCTGAAGTGGCTACTCACTGGAGCAGAATGGAATAAATATAAACGTACTTTCGTCAACAACAATAATATTAATTTATGTAACTTAAATAAATATTCACAAAAACAATAAAAGTCTATAAAATAAATATATTTGTTCACGACTACCATGATGGTTATAAATTTCTTTATCATTAATTCGACTTTATCACCTTGATCTGCGGAGCGTGACAGACTTGAATTTAAATCTTAATCTAAAATAGGTAATGCATATAGATTTTTTTAATGAAATTCTTTCTAAGGAATTAATGATGAGATTGCATAGTTATTACGTTTATTTCTTAGCAAAATAATATTTTAAGTGAGGATTGAGATAAAAATTGATGGAAAAAAGAATCAGGAAATAATTTGTATATTTTTTATTAATTTAATATGAGTAATAACATAAAATATGTCTTTAAAGTGCTAATAATCGTCCAATATAAGTATCGTTAGCTAAAATGTTACTATAATTGTTAACTTTATTACAATAATTATTGTGGTAAATGTTCGTGAACTTTATTTATAGCAGATACGTTTATCCAGGCTGGTATTGACCTATTAAGTTCAAGATTCAAATCCTTCGACATTAGATATCATTTCATAAATACACAGAAATGAAGATATTAAAATAAAACGAAGTAAAAAAAAATGTTTATAATGTTTTTGGGAAAAACGTATTTAGTACCTCCTCAATTATTAAGAAATTTTGGAAACAGTTAATCCAAAAAGATGTAAACTATCCTTATTAGGAATATCGTTTTAGGAGGTACATTATATTTTTTTTGTATTATACCTTTAAACACATATCTGTTACATGGTATCGATTTTTTCAATCGTACTTTAAAAAATCCGATACTACAATATCAAAATATCGTCCAAATTACTTTAAATAGCTACAAAATTTCAATATTTTTTAAACCACAAAGTATCACTTTAATTTTATTTGTTTGTTTACCTTACAAACTTACAATATGTGCAAACTCTATAGGTATGTTTATTAGCCGTCCTTGAGTTCAACATTAGGAGTATAGCAAGAGTAAATGTTAATGGCCATTAAATATATTTATGCTTAACAACAAACAACTCGATTATGTCCTACTTATTCGTACTTATCTAGATCGCTGTACTTAATTATGTATGTTTTCGCAATAAATAATAAAAAGGTAACACGTAGATTTTAAGAAATATACAAATATATAATGTTGGAATGTAACCTTTGAGTATGTAACTTACAATACTAATAATGCATCTCCATTATTGATGTTACTGAATTCATCATCAACCCATTACTGGTCCACATCTGTACCTACGTGAGTCTTCTCTGAAAATGAGAGGTCGGTACATAGCCCGTTATCCGCCGTTATGCAATTCTTGTGTTTCCGCTGCTGTAATTTTAATCGGCGACCATGTTAGACATCAGTAATAGCCATGCATCTACATACATACGACCTCTGACAGGACTTCCATCCTAGTTTTATTTGGATGGGGATGTGACTATTCTGCATCAACCGCCTAAAATCAAGATGCCGGCATGCTCGTTTGCTTCACTTCTAACATAGAAATACATTGGCATTTCTATATTAGCCTTATGTTATGTTATGTAATCCTAGCTCTGTGTTATGTTTTTCGTACCTACTGTTCAGTATTGGAGTCTCCGATTAAAGTCATAGATAGGTAAGGATACAAAAAAGACAACTCTCCAATGACGTGGCTAAATAGATCCTACCCAACTCTACAAGCAAGATTTTTAAAACCCGTTCCATTACGAAAACCATCACGATTATTAGTATTTTACAAATGAACTATACGTATTTAAGAACTTCTTATGACAGCTACGTCTCAAGAACTTAATTTATGCAATACTAGCTCCTGTCCACAACTTCTTTCCAATGAGTCTCAATTTTCGATTTTTCTAGAATGCCTTAAAGCAAAAAGTTCTAATGTACACGCCGTATCTATAAATTAACCTAATTTTTATTTATAGGACAATTGAAATGAAATGTGCATGTACATACGTATACAGTAACGTTAATTGGCTTACTTGAAATACATTAGAGACAAACAGCACTATAAGCCTTTTCTGAGATAAACTTACAGAAACGCAGACAAACAATAGTAGCGTTTATACTTATTATTAAAGGCCCCTAATAATAGTCTTTCATTATCCTCCACGAACAGCGATCTCTTACAATTTTAATATTTGTATAGATAAATTCAATAACAGACATATATAATACGTAAATATTAGATCTTTTCCATATTTTACCATAGTTTTTAATTGAATAATAAAGGAATGAAATGAAAGCAAAAGTAGAGACTTTATAGTGTTTGTGCAATAGACACTTATATATATGTACTTTGACTTATTGAAGTCATATTATTAAGTGAAACGTTAAAATAGGTAATTATTAAAAATATTATCACTGTTCTTTAAATAAACACAAAGCTACAAACAATGGTAAAGATAATGAAGATATTTAACTTCTCTTCTTCTGATAATAAAATTGTTAAATTGTACCTACCTCCTGTACATTTTGCTACTATTAAATGTATAGCAAATATAGTGAAGTATATAAGTTTTTTTAGATAATTTGCAAATTTATTTCTGTCCACGTATGTAGATGTAATGTATAAATATGATTCAGTATTACATGTTCAGATAAGAAAAATAGCAAACAAACATGCGAGCCACCTTATGTTAAATCATTTACAGCCCTTGGACATTCACACATAAACTGAAACAAGACTGAAGTCCTTTCTAAGCTCGCATGTAGATCCCTTGCCACTCCATGAAGACTAAGACAATTGTCTCGATTACTAGTGTAGCCGATAACCACATCTCTCCAACTGAAACGGAAGACTCGTGTAACGGCGGTTTATGAAAACGTCAGTGGTACCTCGCTAATCAAAATACTGTTTTACCACCCGTGGAAACAATGATGTTAATATTTTATATACGGGTACGTAAATTAAACAATATCTTTTTTGTACAATGCGATACTAATGGCGGAGACGTTATGGAGATGGAAGATGACCACATAATGCCGACAACCGGTAACACATCGCATTTAGACTTACTCAATTAGTAAATGTACCTACATAAGTATTATTTGGAAACAGTAAAGAATTAAAAGAATAGTAAGGAAGCAATATTTGGCTGTCTTTCATACTTATTTAGGTACATCTTAACGAACGTAAATATAACATGGGGTACTTTGAATCTAAGTATAATAAAAGCCTTACCTAAACAATCCACAGAGAGTATTTAATATTTGATTCTTATGTAATATTATTTGTATCTAATTAATAAACATTTGTTTCTAACTGACATACAATTAATATTTATAACATAATATTTCGTTAGAAATAAAAAAAACTATTATACCTAGCACAACAAGTATTAAACCTCTATAAAATTTAAAATTGTTTCATTTCAATCGATTTCTCGATCAAATGACATAGCTACCCATTCCGGCAAGGTTTCACCCGGTTTGAGTGCATTCCACTCGAAATAATTTATTATAAGGTATACAAGTATTTATTACAATGTCAATACTGGCTTATAGTTCTTAATTTACTAAATGAACAAGAATGTTTTATGCTAGTTATTACCTGCGACTAAGATTATAATTTTTAGATACGACGAAATTACTAGGAAACTATCTTGGAATCTGTAATGTTGTTAAGAATTTAAAAGATAACAAACATCTAAGTTTATATAAATAGTTTAATACGTATATAATATCTTATCTATTATATAAGTTTATACATATATAATAGATAAGATACTTGAAACTATAACACATTTATAGGTTAGTACGAAGTATCAACCATTTAGTTCACCTAATAATAGACGTACCTTCTTCCCATTCACGTAGAAAACCAGTTCTGTGCAAACTTCGTCGACATCTTCATCTGCGTTAAGCTGACCCATTTTTACTTATGTAAAAGTTATTTTTCTTAACTTGTGATAAATAATTCCAAGTTGTTTGACTCGTTGTTTTGATATAATGTTACAACAGTATAGTCTGCCTAGCATAAGCGCACTGACAGCAATACTGAATCCTGCTGAGACAACGCGATAAACACTCGCAACTGCGTCAGTCTTTATCTTCAATATTGTGTCGTGCAAGTATGCTGTATTGTAAACAACTATCACTGTACTAGTTTATCAAACTCTTATCTCTA
Source organism: Phocides pigmalion okeechobee (assembly GCA_018251015.1). Classification (NCBI taxonomy): domain Eukaryota; kingdom Metazoa; phylum Arthropoda; class Insecta; order Lepidoptera; family Hesperiidae; genus Phocides; species Phocides pigmalion. The sequence goes on from DWON01000097.1 coordinate 44,957, forward strand.
ACTCTCCTCTACTCTTAGGACATAAAATGTAAACCTATGCCATTTAGGTATCTTCATGTATTAATAAATCAAATTGTATAATGACGGAATGTTCATCAAATACCAGGAGCATATTCTAAAACTGACAATAGGTAAATATTATCTAATTACATTTAAGTATATTATTTGTTATCATTATAATCTTTCAGTTGTTTTTGTAGATATGATAAAAAATGCAATTCAATATTACGTACATGTACCTACCGATACAGGTCAATGACGGAAGAACAGATGGTGCGTGACTTTTGAGCTAAACTAGCAGCACTCTGTTCTAGACTATTACATCATTTTAGATGTATAATAACATAGACATCTACCTACTTACTCTAACATTATGTACTTCTATGTTATAACTACTCATTTTAATTACAACAATCAACAATCTGTCCAAAATCATTAATAAAGTCACAGGTCACACAGGTCACAGGCACCTAGTATCTAAAAACCAATAATAAAAAATAAAATAATAATTTTAAATTATTAAAATCAAACTGAAAAGGGTAGATATGGTATGTAATATTTCTATTATACAACTAGTATTTGAACGTAAATTATAACTCCATTCGTCTACTTAACACGCTGATTTACGTATACACCCATAAAATTATACAAAAACATACAATATACCTATAGTTTACGATACAATTCAATTTCCCTGTTCTATAAAACAAACGAGAACTTTATGTATACAAAGCCATAAAATAGTGGAATGAATGTTTTAGTTTGAAAAGTACCAAACGAATGTACAAGACACCTGATGTTCAGTATTCGCTGATGTCTATGGAGACGTACTAGTCTACTGTCTAACATGTGTTCTACTTCAAACAATTGAAGTCCTACGAGGGCGCACGTACAAACGTTGCTACTCTTAAGGACTAAGACGATATTTCGCTTGAACCTGGAAGTAAATCTCGAACCATGAATTGTTTCAGCGCGAATTATGAAAATGGTACATACTCGGTCGAATTATATATAAAGTTTTAAGCACAATTTATAATTTCAAGGTGTTTAAACAGCACGGTTGAATCTGTTTTACTGGAAATTTGTGATAATGTAGTAGTTAGATACATAAAAAGCAAAGAAGATATGAATTTCACTTCATTGTTGTTTGTAACGCTGAAAGATAAATTAAGAAAATATTTTACTGAATCCAAAATAAAATTAAAATATTATTTCGAAATAAACAGTTAAAAGATAGGTATTAACGTAATCGATAGTGACGTAGTCTCCAAGGCTATTTTAATTAATTAAAATTAGTTCCAAATCACCTCCTTTATTAATAATCCCAAGGTAGACAACGTAATGGAAAATAATAAATCTTCAATAATTGTGATTAATTTATTGACATATACGAAAGTATTAAAATAAAAATATTTTTCGAAAGTTACTAATAAGTATTTTCACAGTATTTATACATGCTAAATCATTATTTTTAAATATAATGTACAAAAATAATTATGCTGAATTTTTTAAAAGATATTCGATTGATAATTAAACTACGATGTTCCAAGGCTTTCCATGCTTCGTTATTGTCGGTTTAACCTGAAAATAAAAACATCAAAGTTTAAATTTTTTATATAGTACGAAAACAAATATAAATTTCTATTATAATATTTATTTATATATAATAAATATTTATTTATAGGTGTGAGAAGAGGTTAGATCCGGGAGGTACCGCCGCTGTCCTCATAATCCGGCGTAAAGCATTACTTGTGTTTCGGTTGGAGAGGTGCGGTTGCCGGCTACACTTTGAAGGGAGGCGACCATCTCTGACACCTCAGAAGTAGCAACGTTTCTACGTTCGAGGTCAAATAGGATTTCAGTTGTATATGTTGTACGTGGATGTTTATGGGCTGCGACTACTTAACACCAGGT
>DWON01000098.1:0-46850 GCA_018251015.1 Phocides pigmalion okeechobee
ATCCGGCAACCACACCTCCCCAACCGAAACACAATATATGAAGAACATGTTGCTTTACGGTGGGTTATGAGGGTGGCAAGTTACTTGTTTCTTAGACCAACTTCCTGTCCTACTTTTATACGAAAGTGAAACGTAGTTGGCTTTCTGTAAAGCGAAAAATACTCATATAATGTACCAGATTATGAATACAGTGCCTGTATCTCTGGCCTCAACATTGGCGATAGGTATATAGGCTATATTATGTAGCTATGGCAAAACTAACCACCTTAAGAAGCAATATTAAAAGAACGTTATTACATATAAAGAAGTATTACATGTAGTCTACAGCGGGCAACGTAAGTGTAGTCTATAATTGAAATGGTCGTAGTACGAACTTATGTGCATCTAATTACGTTGATGTAGTCGTGGGTACATATGGCTAATAATATTTTTTGATGTTATAAAGATATTAAATGCTCAGTACAGATAAAAGGTTCCATCTTTAGTGCTTGTACTGTGCTGTAGCGTTCATGTATCGTGGATAAAGTGTTGATAGTGACATGTGTAATAATCTTTGGATAAATAAGCGATACTATTAAATCTTCATGAGATTCTCTTTTTTACGAGAAATGCGTTAAGCCAACAGTCTTGGTCGTTGTCGTTAGATAGTCATTAAACTTTTTCGGAGATCTGTAGGTGGTTTAAAAAGTTGAATGGATTGCTAATCCATGTTTATCCCGATCCGCACTAGAATAGCCTAACGAAGTATACTCCGAGACAAAAACTTGCTCAATTCCGAGAAAATACACGTATCCAGGATCATATGAGTTGCGTCGCTTCATCTGTCTTACTTTTTTTCAATAATATTCTACTTCTTTGTGTAAAGATTTCGTCACTGTATATTCTGAATGTTCTTTGAAAACCTTCATTTCTTGAATGACAATGCATCCAGTTACATCACAAAATAAACTTACTTACGCCAGAATAGTTTTGTAAAGTTTTTTAAAGAACAACAATGCATTACAGGTAAGGTGCGATTTAAGTACGGCCGTTCCATTTACTCCTTCAGTACAAGCTTCCCTTATCATTGTTATGCTTGCTGGTACACAATGGGCAGTGATTGAGTGTTGGCTGATAATACTTACCCCAGGTAGATAGACTCAGGTAGTAAGTACAGAGTAAGTGCACCTTTACTTACACATTTTATTGTATTAATCAGAAATCTTATGCTACGATATTCATAGTCATTTAATAATAGTGTAGTTACCTGTTTGGGTAAAAAATGTTACAAGAAATGAACACGTGGGTTCACTATCTTATTAAAAATCTTACCTAAATATCTTTACACATATTTAATAATCAGTTCACTTACATCTTATTTTCTTATTTCGCCGACTTGTTTCTGACCTATACAACGTCGTACCTCGTGAGATCCCGCAAGTTGCATCGAATGCGCGGCAAAGTCCGGCTAAAGATTGCCCAATTTTGCCCGATTTTAGGAAAAAATAAGCCAAATGAAGCCGTGATAGCTACAACATACATGGTTTCACTCGTGCTTAGACTTAAAAAAAAACTATATATCTTTCCTTCTTTATTACAAACTCAAATCAAAGACACGACGTGTTTATTAGGACTGGTCAGTCTTCTCCAAAATTAGGTATTTACGGGCACGGAACAAAAATATTTTTCCCTTATTTCCCTTTATAAACAAGGGAAATAGGAGAAAATTATTTTTAAAAATTAAGTTTACTTTCTTTTCTATAAGCAAATGTGCAATCCTCTTGTAGCTAAATGATTACTGCAGTCCATAAACATATGTTACAATCTCTATATAGAACTACATTTGAGATTATACATGCGTTGCTTCGTCCGAAAAAGTGAATCAGTCTTACCATCATTTGAAATCAAAACACAGTAAGGCTACACACTGCATCTGCACACGGAATGATATGACAAATGAAAAAACCTATATTTTGTGAATATAATACCTTAGAATTCCTAAGATTCAACGATATTCACAAAAAGCGAAAGAAAATGAAATACTATTTTAGATCAGCTTACCAGGCACAAAACAATTAATACAGATAACTTTTACAACCTATTCTAAACTTTTTTAACTTTTTACCTTATCGTGTCGTTAACACTAAACTGTGCAAGCTATTGTTTAAAATTGTTAAAACTACACGTGCTTCTTTTAAACGAATAAGACGTATCTGTTCATTAGGATTTTCACAGTTTTACCTAGAATTCCTTATCAAACGAGCTGGTTCTTACGACAGACAGCACGTACCCAAAATAATTACTGTGTAGACACAACATCGGTTTTTATATTTATAATTTTGAATATCTTTACGTTGTTATGCAGTGAAAACTTGGGATAAAGTATCTTTTGTTGGAACAGACCTTTTTAATATTTAAATATATCTTATGTTTTAAATGGTACCTTCTACAATGAAACCCATTAAGTTTTGTTTACAAATTGCTTATTTAAAATTCAACATTATGTCACACTTACTACGAAGATCATATTAATTGAACTTATTTTGGTAATGCATAAGGAAATTATTATTATGACTTGGTTAAGTTTCTTTTAATTATTCCATTTTACGAATAAATGTTTCTTAAAATATAAGAATCAAAAAACTATTTATACTTATTTATCCCACTTTAGTCCCACTAATAGGCACAGTTCTATTCCCACTACGAGAATGGAGTGCATACGGCATAATTTAAAACATTATATTAAAACCCGGGCTCATATTAACGTCAATAGATATAAATAAGGATTTCTTCAACCGTCAGCCGGCGCCCTACATAAATTTCGAAAGCAACCGCCAAGAAAATTATAACCGCCTTGCATTGTGCGCAGTTGCATGCGACCGGTGCATTGCAGCGACAGATGTGCGTCGAGAAAGGGTCCTACAAAGACCTTAGGGTCAATGGCAACCTGAATGGATTCGCAGCGCGAATCTTGTCGAAAGCAAGCTATAGTCGGGGGATCGAGCGGTGGGAAAGTTTGGAATACGTCGAGGTTTTTATGCAAGTTCCTTGTGCCAGACTGCATGGATCTCACGGGGTCTTGAGAGCTAGTGAACGGATTGACCTAGCAAGGTTATGTTATTTTATTATCAACCCATTATTGACCCACAGGTCTCTTAGAATTACAAGAGGCAGGCCATAGTGCACCAGGCTGACCAATTGCGGATTTGTCGATTTTAGACACGGTGGAGAACTTTACGGAGAGCTTTCAAATATGCAGTTCTTCCTTCGCCGTTAAAGCAAATCATTAATTTCTATTTAGTACACAACTTCAAACAAACTAAACTGCGGGCCAAGGATTCGAACCCTGGACGCCTCACGTGAAAGCTCGGAATCTTACTAGTTATCTATCATTACTACATGATTGCTACTAACATTAAATGAAAAATATATACTTTAATATTATGAAGGACAAATAAAATTGTGCGCTTACTCACATTTGACTGATGAAGATGAATTAATCTTATTCTTAGAAGTAATTCACACCTTTTCGTCTTGCGGTGTGGGTTATAACTTATACAGTTAATTAACTTACAAAATTATTAGTTCCGATCCGTTTGATTGCTTGATTAATTGTCTTTGGTACGTGTTTGTTATTAAAAAACTGTACCGTTAAATATTGTAGTCAGATTTTGTATTACGGATATTGGTACCTGTTTATTTGTTATGTGTTTGATTATATGATTTACTGAGAAGTAAAGATTCCGGAGTATTACACGGTGGGTCTAGGGATTAAATACCTGATACGTACCCATCGTCCTTGATTCAGGAAAGGACGGAGGAAACTGGCATTTCTGAGTTTTCCATAAAGTTTTCAAAATTGTTTGATTTCCACTAATCCGTACTCTGCCAGCGTGGTGGATATGGTCTTATCCTTCTCAATTTGAGAGTAAATTCGTGCCCAGTTGTGGGTCGGTAATGAGATGATGATGTTGAGTTAATATGATAAAGAACATATATATATTTGAAATAACACATACATATCAACCGATACAGGGAATTACGTTTCAAAGACTAAGTAAGAACGTAATGCCACGAGAGTGATTATATTGGTAAAGAAGGGTAGATAAAGGTTTTTCGCTTTCGAAAATACCCTCTTTGCCGGAGCAGTTCTCAAGGGACAGAATGCACTACGTTACACAAACGGTATTAATATTTTCTTGTAATAATATAAAGTTTAATGTAAGAACATATAATTTATATATGGCCAACTCCAGTACAATAGATGGAAGAAATATAACTAAACAAGGGAGATACTTCCGTCTTCAATCCGCCGTCAATCAATTCTTGTTTCGGTTAAAGGTACTTTTAAATAAAATATGTCTTAAGTTAAGGTTAATATTTGAAAACAATTATAAATGTATCGAATTCCGTGCAAGATTTATAATGTAACAAATATTCATATATCTAAACTTTCGCATTCATAAACTCAATATTCGAATTAAATTCCATATGGATTCAATAATTAATAAATAGTAATATGTTAACTGAAGATAAATAAATTTGCTTTGGCCTCATGTCTTATAAACTTTAATTATAAAATTCTTATAAAAGTCTTATAAAATTATTTTTTCTGTTCGTTCGTTCCCACATTATTGTCATAGAAGATATTATTAAATCCCAATTCAAATTTCCTAACTTCCGGTTCTGGGCCGTTCTCAAACAAAGTATCTATCAGCCGTCAGCTTGGAGGAATTAGCCAAGTTCAATGAACCCACCCCTCTGCCTCGAAGGGTTTTGACCCTTATCAACGAAAAACTTCATAAAGAAAAAAATCGAAACGTTGGGAATTGTGAAGTTCGAGATATTCGAAATTCAGTATTATTGGTACCAAATTTCATTGTTATTATATATATATTTGTCTATTATAATGAAAACTTAAATCAATAAAAGAAATTTATTTCTATGTATGCACATAATTAAATAAACTAATTATACAACGAAGTATTTAAATATGGACCATAAAAAATACAATCAAAAATATTTACGACAAAAATATATATTTCGAAAAAAAAAAAACAAAAACATTATCGTTAAAATATAAATTGGTATCCCTGATTTTGGAGCGTATACAAGATGCTGGCAACATTTCCTCATAATATGTATTTAAAAAATATAGAATATTTATAATTATATTTACGTCAAATAAGTACCTATATACTTGGTACTTAGCTTTATTGTTCAGAGGTTTCGCACCTGTCACATCCTCTCACGAGAACCAGGGTTGACTGGCAGGAATGCATTAAGCCGCCCTTACTAAGTTTTATATATTAAAAATAAAAATAAACAAAAAAATAAAAAAAACCATTTCTCATTTTATGTTTCATTTTTATGTAAAATGATGACAAATATCTAAACTATATTAAATTATAAAAAGAAATATTTAAAACATTATTATAATAACAAGAAACCTAAAACTAAAATATTGCATCCAGATTACTGTCTTTACTACTCGTTAAATAGCTAAGCTCTTAAGAACACTTCATGCAACGAAACATACCTATTTTATAGTTTTTTCCTTAAAGCTAAAGTATTTGAAAGCAATGTCTTTGACTTATTTAGTGAATAACATTGTTAAGCGATTTTCCAATATGCAATACAAAAAGTAACTAATAATAAAATATACACATAACTAGCGCTAACCTGCGACTTTTGCCGCGAAATATTTCATGCTAGAAATTGTATAGCTATATGTAATTTGAAAATATTTGCTGGAAAAGCGGGTAAGTTTTTTGGCCATAGCGGAACAATATATATCTCATAACGAGATCAAAGGTACGCGATCTCTGTATACTATTATGAGGGCGGTGGTGGTACCTCCCCGGTAGAACTGTATTTCTCCCCCCTTTAAAAAACATATATTTTTAATTTAGATATACCATAAATCAAAATAAATGAAAAATATTTTATAGTTTGCACAGTATTTTATAGTTTCAAAACCTTCCACCGCGCGGAAAACATTAATTTTATGTTAAGTTTAACAGAAGCTACGTAGGTAGGTATTCTGTAAATTTTACGTCGTCAAGGGAATCTTTAATTTCTTAGGATCCCTTAATTGTCGCTTTTCCTTTTAAACGATTTTGTTTTAAGCTTCAATAACCCGAGATTGAAGTAAATTTTGCCAACTTTGATTTGCGTAGCAGGGTTGAACATTAACATTTTTTATGCTTACCGTTATGTCAGTTTAACGCCGTGAAAAATAAAGATTTTTAAACTTAGAGTATGTTATTATATCTTACTTTCCTCATAATAAAAAGATTTCAATGTCCTAAAAGTGTAAGATATGCGTTAGTACAATCAGGATAACAGCTCACCTTTAAAAATTACTCATGTACATGGAATGAATAATAAATTATACTATTGATGATTAATGATATATATCATTGATTTACTATAATTAGTACATCAATGATTTAGTACACATCGTATTAAGGTTAATATATAAAACTTAAAAATGCCTCAATTTATTAAAATTTATTTTCGACTTAAGATACATTTTATAAAAAATATTAAGTAAGCCTTAAAGCAACATGAAAATTACAATTTGAATATTTTGAAAGGATTTCATACATTCATCCTGTGAACTAGATTTTTTCTAGCAGGCATCAATCATCGTGTATCGCAATACTTCCTCCGGAACCGTCCCGTTTAAAGAAAGCGACTCGAAACAACTGCGGATACTGTTTGCGATACTAAAAATCGATTCTCCATACATTATAATCGCTGTCTGGGCTCACATCCGCTTACACTCGTTTGAGAACACGAGTTCACAAGAACGAATGGCAAAAAAATGCTCCCGGCCCCACAATAGGCCGCCTTGCATCTGCTATCCGGCTACAAGCAGATGGTTTCGAGGCTGCGAAAAAAATCTGTACCTGCGTACTCTCATTGTTGTCCCTCGGTGCGTACTTATTCGTGAACTTGAGACACTGACGAGGGTGACTACGATTTGCGCGCGGGAGAGATTTTCACACGACTGATTTTTCCTTATACGACATTATAATTCAATTTAAATCTACCTTTACATGTCTTAATAATATTGCACAATTTAATATTATGTACGTGCTTTAATTAGGAAATGACTAAATAGAATAACCTAGTATTCATTAACAAGACGAAAGCTATGCCAAGTTTAGTTTCTGGGTTCTGAGCATTATAGATTTTTACGTATCCGTATATAATAATATCTCATAAGCAGATTAAAATGAAACAATGTACATGTATATGCTAAAACTCTTCCTGGTCTGACTTTGTTATAGTATATTAAAGTAAATATATACCACGCAATGTGCAGTTGCTAAAAATGTAATTTCAAACTGTAACATGTTATTTTAAACACATTTATTTGCCAATTCTATTGTATTATAGACGAATAATATAACGGATTGATAAATTTTATATAATATAACATCCAAAACTTTTATGATAGTAGCATTACTATACTTTGTAACGATATTAGTTAATAATATAAATTATTTTAAAAGCCAAACAAAAAATCTGGTTAAATAAACTCTTAGCCTTGGAACACAATTATTGTTTTCACGTAAAACACGCGAAATATAGCCAACGAGTGGCGTGTAATAAAGGTTTATATTTAGGCAAATGTCACAAAAAATAAATAGACATAAGTAATTGTTTGCATGAACGAGCACCTCGCTCGAACGGAATGAATTGGACACACGATATTATATTCTTTTATCCAGCGATTACGCGTGATTAGTTAGCGATATTTATCAGATTTGGTAAAGTATCCGGAAATTACTGAGCAATTATTATAAACATAACAGTTATTTGATAGCGGTGACCGTCGTGAGTACTTATTAATGTGGTCTTCAGATTTTAAAGGACGTCATATGTCTGTAAATGATTTCATATCAAAAACATAAAATAGGCTTAATAATACTAAACCTTACTGTAAATTTTATTAATTTACTACACTAAACTTAACGTTTCAAAGGATATATTTTAAGCTCTTTTACAAAGTACATATTTTCAGCAAAGTACAAATGTTAGCGGATTCTCTTTGAAAGATACTAATAAATATTTTGTACGTCTACTCATTGAAATAACTATTTAGTTAGGTAATTACGATAAATAACTAGTTACTGTTTCAGAAGCATTTTATATATATATATTTATCGTACGCATTATTTATATATATATATCGTACACATTTTCTGATATATAAATGTATATATTTTAATTTTAATGTCATAGCCTATTTATATCGAGCTGCTAGGCTGGGATTTCTTTGTATTATATAAACATTCTGTATAAAGTTTTGTATATTTACAAGGTGGTAGAACCTATACGATTCGACGAGGTACCACCGCCACACCCATTTCTAGCGTGAAGCTGACATACGTTACGGTAGAAAGTGTAGTTGCCAGCTGGTGGTTATCGTCTCCTTTGCAAGTGAGCTCACTTGCAAAGGAGACGATAACCGAGTCCTTGGGAATAGCCACGCACTTGTGATCGCTTTCAAGTAGGACTTTTGTTCTTTATGAAGTTGGTGTTATGCGGCTCGAAATCACCAATGTTTTCACCAAACGTTTATTCCTAAGATTTATCATATTAATGGAATATAGCATAGGTGTAGCACATTTTTTGATAATTGTCATGAAGACATCCACCAATCAAAAAAAATACACGGCTTTTTAAAAAAATAAGAAAATTATAGCTTTTATAGTTATACATGTCCATATACGGTAGCAATGACCATATATCATCAGGTGGACTACATGATTGTTTGCTACTTTCAATTTATAAAAAATATTATAAAACCGACGTAGATTTGGAAAATCCTCCACCACGCTGCACCAATGTTAGCATTTTATTATTAAAATGCAAAAAAATGGACAGGAATACAATTTAAGTTTAAAGAAACAATGATGGAGAATAAAAACCTTTTAAATCTAAAGATATGTAGCATGGTCACCCCTAAGTACTGTCAAACAAAATAATACGCCGAAATCTAAGGTTTTCATCCACTTCCATTCTTACGTCTTACACAACGACTAGTTCGTAATTGTTACTCGTTCAAGCATTGGACGCTTCGTTCTATGTATTTACACATTCATTTCGTGTCTTTGTTATTAAACATGCTCTTTTAGATATAATATATGTGGTATATGAAGATATGAATTGATATCTTAAAAGGTGGTAGAGCCGTTAGGGCACGCCCGGGGCGGTACCACCGCCGTCCTCATAACCCGCCGTAAAGCAACATGTTCTTCATGTATTGTGTTTCGGTTTGGGAGGTGTGGTTGCCGGACACACATTATTGGAGGCGACCATCTTAGTTCTCAAGAGTAGGAACGCATCCGCGTCTATCCTCAAATAGAACATCTGTTCTATTTGAGATTTTAAACTAATATTCGGAAATTTATATATTTAACTATGTATCGGATACTCACGATTAATGATTTTTTGCAACTGAATCTTATTCAAAATTGGGATAAATTCAGATTTAGTCGGATCATGAAAGCAATGATGGTACCTCCCCGATAAAACTGCAGGTCTGTCTGATAAAGTAATGAGGCACTTATCGACTTTAAGATAAGGCAGTTTTTTAGGGCGCAAAGCAGCCGAATCGAGCCTCTAGGCAGTTGCGTATATAATAAATAACCCAACCCTGTTGATATTTACGAAGTCTCTCTAAAAATGACGGTATGTATAAATTAAAAATTTCATATATGACCTCGACAACGGTATCATTACCGATATTATCTGACTACAAGTAAAATATTTACACGATTTGACGCAGATTCTAATCGCCAACTAATAAACTTTAATTTACCCTTCTGTTGGTTTTAACCAAGTGCCTTATACGTGTTTAACGTGTACTCATGATTAATAATTTTTAATTGCCGATATTAAGAACCGTGTTCACGGCTAAAGTAGCCGTTATATAGTAAAATGTCTACAATCCGCGATGATAATCCACACGCCGACAAAATTAGAGGAACGTGGTATGAATGTTAATAATGTAGTGTGAAAAGGTGGGAGAACTATAGTTCGACCGGTGAGGTACCGCCGCCACCCTCATAATCCGTCGTAAAGCATTACTTGTATTTCGGTTGGAGAGGTGCGTTGGCGGCTACACTTTGAAACGAGACAACCATCTTAGTCCTCAGGAGTAACAACGTATCTACGTTCGAGCTAAAACAGGATTTCAGTCGTGTTTGTGGTTTTACATGGATATCTATGGACTGCAATGACTTAATATCAGGTGGTTTGGTTTTGGAAATCATATGTGTCACCAAGGGCTTACCTTTATATCACTAAATAAGTAACAAGTTAAGTATTATAATAGAATTTATAAAAGTTGTTTTGTATTTGATACTAGATGGCGCTAGATACCCTGTTAATACATCTTATGCATTTTAAGTGCAGTGTCGTCTGTTAAATATAGTACTGAAGACCGTTTTCTTAGAGAATAGTAACAAGCGACCGTTCAGGCCACCTAATCTGATGACGAATTATGAGTTGTACGAAACTATAGTTCTGCCTACGAGTATTAAGTAAAAAGTTATATGTTTTAATTTTTTCCTCTAGGATTTTTCATCCCGGTCAACCTAACCTAAAAATACGCTCAAAGGCAATGAACTGTTAATTTTACATCGTTACTATTAATTAAATTTAAATTCAAATACTTCATTCATTATATATGTAGTATTTGCAAGCACTTAATGAATGTCAAACTTACCATATAAAATCATCTAATTTGGTATTCATTAAATGTGTGTTTAGATTCATACATTACAATGAAATTATTTGCAATTTGAAATTAAATATAGATGTCAAAAAAAGATCCTTTTAAAAGTTAATCCTTATAAATTTTTTGATTTGCTGTAGAAATGGAATTGAATTTTGAATTATTAAGAACAGTAATAATAATTACAAATAAATACGTTTTGTTATATTAAGAACCAGTTGTATGGCTCGTGGTCACAGTTTTGGCCGTGACCACGAGCCATGCAACTTTCGAAATATCGGCAATTAAAAAGCGTTAGTCGTCAGTACCCGTTATATAACACAATCAAAAACAATAATTTCGTATTTTCCTTCGATACTGTAGATTTTAAGGACATGTCTCGTATACTGAGAATACAAATATAGGTGACCCCTCTGACCAATCACTACTTTCCTTCCTCACAAAACTAAATTATTTACGATGTCTCCGTTGGACTTAAAACAAATACTCTGCTAAGAATTTACCTGATATCGATTTTACCTCCAGTTTATCAGTTACTAACAGTACAAACTACAAAATTGATGTTTTGTTGTTTATTTGCAATGGTTATATCGCTTCTTTGCTTCAATAAAGTGACAACTTTGAAACCTCAAGTTTTTTATTTTATTTGATAATTGAAATCTCCGTGTTTGATTTGAGGTAGCTAAGGTATTAAATTTTTGCACATAATCTACAATAAACGTTAAAAAAATACACAATTAAGTAAAATAATTTTTTGTAAGTAAAAAAATGTTCTACTTTAAAATTGTGTTTTTTGAGATAACACGTTATTGAAGGAAAGAAGCGATATACTGATTTATAAACAAGGTAACTCAATTTCATCTAATATCGTTAACTTCATTTTATTTAATGTTAATCTTATGTTCTTTGTACACCCTTAAAGGGTAGGATAAGAAACGATTATAATTATGATTATAAAATTATGACTGTGTCCCCGGCTGACATGAATTCAGTGCCATACCGCAGCTTTATAATGCAGCACAGTTATTAAATTAATATGTTTTAATTTTCATGTATGTTTTTGTTGTTTCACTTTTTTATTACTGTTATAATTTCTGTTTTTTTAAGTACTGTGATGTATGCAGCAATTAAACGACTTCTTTTGTTATCAATGTCATAAGAAAAAAAATGGACAAACTTTATTGGTGGATGATTACAGATGAAAGAGTATTTATATGTGTTAATTTTGACTAAGGAAATCCCAACCCACCCTCAGAATCGTCGTAAAGACATTCTTGTGTTTCGGTTGAAGAGGTGTGTTTGCCGGTAACACATACAAGCGAAAATAAGTACCAGTAGAAAGCATGCAATACCTGATTTTGTATATTCGCTGCAGCCAATTTAGATAATATCACCTTAAACAGAATCTTCTATCTAAGGTCGTACATAGATTCGTTGTTAATTCTGAAGTCTAAGCCTAATAGCCTAGCCTATAGAGACCCCGTAAGAATAAGCGGCAACCATACCTCTCCAATCAAAACACAAGAGTTGCTTCACAGTTGATTATGAGGAATGCCATGGTACCTCCCCGGTCAAAATATATTCTATTCGCTATCCTATATGCATAACAAAAAATATAAGAGAAAAACACATGTTTCATTTGCGAATGTCGTCATCACACACGGATAACCCCGCGAGGCAGGTTATCCGGTCAAGAGGAGCTCGGGAACACAAAGGGCCAGAACACTAGAGTTGCGACAGCCTCAATTAGGTTATGTATGCTCGAGGACGGCTCCACTCTTAAAAAGTATAAAAATATGCATCTATACTTGAGCAGGGATAGTCTAGTGATTAAGATTTCGACTTACCACCGGTTCGGGATTCGGATCCTTTGCACGCACTGCTGATTTTTCGAAGTTATGTGCGTATCAAAAATTCATTATCACTTGCTTCAACGGTCTCGGAAAACATTACTAAATCTACATGCCTAAGATTTTACCATAAAGTTCTTAAGAGTGTGTGGAGTCTACCAATCGTCCCTTGCCTAGCGAGGTGGATTATGCCTTAATTTCTCCCATTCTGAAACCCGTGCCTAGTAGTGAAACAATAATTAGCTGATGATGAACTTCCCCTCACGCCAGGCTTCCAAGGTTCGAACCCAACAGACTTCAATTTTTCGAAGTATTAGGGATTACTTTTTGTTTTGTGTAAAGGAAACCATCCTTACTAAACGTACCTGAGAGTTCTTTAAGGTACTTTAAAGTACCTACGTATAGTGTACAAATCTCTTAGATAAGAAATATTGCCAAATTGCTTCTCGTTTTTAGAGAAGGTCCACGTGGTTTGCATTCTCGTTTACTACTTTTCTCACATAAAAAAGTGTTATTCCAGACCGATAGACTAATTAGGTACATAATGTATTGGGTCCATGGGTTTCGAGTGATCAGCTAACTTTGATCGACCCTACTGGTGACAAGAGTGCTGGTTCATATCCCGTGTGGAGATTTGCATTCGCTATTCAGCGCGCGAATGCAGCCATACTTCATACCATGTCGCATTGTCGCGTACTCTCTGTACATTGTTTAGGTTAGGCTTTGATTATAATGATTCTAAATTTTTGATTACATTTAGGTTAATTCATAAAGAAAATATAAGAATGCATTAATTGTATTTGTACATTGTTTTAACTTCAGTAACTGAAGTAGGTACTAACCACAACGCCGCAGAACGTTTGGACAGCGCCATCCACCCATCCATCCAGCCTATGTCCAGCAGTGGCTGCTGGACATAGGCCTCCCCCAGGTGCCGCCACTCTGAACGTTTCTGTGCCCTTTGCATCTATGGACAATGGACAAGCTTCTCCAAATCTTTATGGTGCGAGGAACAATAATAACGTGTAAAAGCTTATTATTTCCAAGACAATGCATTTGTTCTAAGTACCTACTTTGCACTGATCCCGGATATTTTTATGGCGCATGACAAAAGGTAGTAAGAAAGCTTATCTGTATACGTATTATTATTATGGTCGAAGTGTTTGGCTTTCAATACAGAGAAGGGATTTTAGGATCGATTTTCTTTTGCGGAAACAAAAACATTGGACAAATGCCTATTACGTAGGTACTTGATTCGAGTAGTCACTCTGTCTACACTGTAATAGCAATGAGAGCCAACTGTTTTCATTCTTCTTTCTTTGTATCTATTATTAAGCACATTTTGAAATAAGTTACACATTTATTTACAGGAGAGTGAAGTAAAATTATTTATTAGATTATCATTTATAATATTGACTACAATATTTACATTAATAGACGTCATTAATTGTAAAATCTTTATAATATTTGTTATGATCATTTGATCGCTATTGATATAACAAGTTTCTAAGCGGTAGTAAAATATTATATGGCTGGTACTACTGTACGTCGATAATAAATTAGGGGATTTATTTATAGGCATATGTCGTCATGATTGTATTTTTTATCGTAAACCGTGGTCATAAACACGCACCAGTCAATAAAGTATAAGTGCGCGCGATATAATTACCTGTAGCAAGGTGTTGAGCGCGATCTCGCGATCCGTCTCGCGGCGTCGCGGCAGGCCGGCCGGCGGCTCGTCGGCTCGGCGGCTCGGCGGCAGGGCGGGCGGAAGCTGCGTCGCATCCCGCCCGATGCAGTCACCCTCGCCGCCGCCCCACACCCCACGCGCCCCACGCGGCCCCGCGCCCCCCGGCCGCAAGGCGCGTGCGCCCGCCGGCCGGCGACTCAGTTCAACGCCGTGCCGCGACATTGTCACACGTGTGTTGCGTTACCGAACGCGGCGCCTAAACGATCGAACGCGCTACGCCGATTTTATACTAGTGACTCGAGAGGGAAACCTCTCGCTGAACCGCCAAGATTGCTTCTCAAGTGGAAATGCCGACGAGCCTGTTCGGAGATCTGGGCGGCGGCGGACTGGTGGAGGATCAGCGCGCCTTCCAACTGGCCCTAGAGTTGAGCATGCTGAGTTTCGGCGATGGGCTGCCCTCGTCGAACCCACTGTCGAGCCCCCTCGGCTTCGCGCCGCCGCCCGACGACCGTGCCAAGAAGTCGCAGAACATGACGGAGTGCGTGCCGGTGCCCTCTTCGGAGCACGTCGCCGAGATCGTCGGGAGACAAGGTACCGTACGAGCTTTCCGCGAGTTGAGGTTATGTCGTGCCGGCGTTTCGCTCTCGACCTGCGCAACCCTTATATAAGGGCGCACGTGTCGCACCGGCTAGCTTTTAGGTTATATTCGATCATAACCGACACCCTCACGAAATACCTCCAATTTAAGACGTCGCACGTAATAATTTGCGTGCGAAAAATTGTTTGTTTACCCTCGTAAGTGCGTTTCGTGTCGGTGGCCGCTGCACTCGTGCAGTACTTTCGTTTTGTTTCGTTTCGTAGGCGCTTAGAATTGTTCGTCCGTAGCTTTAACGTAGAGCAGTGTAGTAAATAATAATTTTGTGCTAGAACCGTGTAAGTGTGTAAATAAATGATCGTGCAGCCGGCATCCGCTCCGGTGGGAGTTCGAGGTAATTTCTCGCTTTAAAATCGCTGTAAAGGTTATCAAATCAAAGTTCTGATGAAAAACGATCGTCTAATTAAAAGGCATCTTTAAGCAAAAAACGATACCCTCAGGGATGTCGGCAGTTTTTCTAGTGAGGGTTGTGTAGACAGAAAAAACACCGACAAAGTAAGTCCGACGCAGCCTTATCTGAGACTAATTTTCTAAATGTGCACCGGATTTGCAAAAAAAACTAATTTACGGTTGTTTCTGGAGTAGTATCTACTTAATATTTTTTCTACCATAGCGGATCTTTAAAGTTAGATTAAAAGTATTTTAAACAGTAGATGGCATTTTGCGTGTTATTATTGTTTTGCATACGGTTTATAGGTAATCAACGTGTAATCGCAAGGTCAATGACTCCGCAGTATGTGGTAATTGCTAAAGCCATACATAGTATGCTTGTAATATTACATACATTTGGAATTACTAGACCAAGCGATTGCTCTATTTTTAGCATTTATTTAGATTTTGTTATTTTCACGTAATTTATTTTTACGCGTGTTTAAATCCAATTTGTACAATATTCAAGCAATCATATTGTATGCACAGTTAGAATAATGTTTACTTACTAATTTTTCCTACAATTTGACAATTTTCTTTACCAAATTCGTCACTCAACAAAAAAATTACTAATGAGCCAAATTGAGTTAGATGAGAATACAAGGAAGAGACTCCGGATTAGAAGGCGGGTAAAAATAAAAAAGGTAGGTCGTAATACTCCTTTGAAAGATTTGGAAATATTATTTATAATACTAATATAAGTGCACTTTTAGTAAGATTTTACTATAAAATAATTTATTGTTCGCTTTTTAAGACGTAAATATAGTGAAGAATTTTTTATTATTATTGTAGTGTAAGTTGCGCACCATTGCCATGATAGAATACAGATCATAAGCATTACATTTACAACTTGTATATAACTGTGTTTTTGCCACGATTTCAGTTCAATATGCTTCGATTTTTTTGAAAAGATTAAACTGCCCAGTATCTTTCGAAACACAAACGCGCTATAATGCTGCTATAATACAGATAATATTTGAGTATGGGATATTTTTAATCTGTACGATAAACTCCTACCAATAGATAACGTTTCTTCTTGTTATGATGTCAATTAAAACATTTAATAAACTGATTTGGACCGCACGATACATACCGACTTAGTTCGACATAGACGGATTTAGTTCGTATGCCAACTTTACCTATTACATAAAACTGGTATATTACAGAAAACTTTAAAAAGCCTTAAGAATAACAGTTTAAAACACCAAACACTTAAACAGATGTTAATTGTGTCAACGTAAGCTAAATTATTCAGTCCTACAAGTAATAGGTAATTAGCACAAAAGCGTAGTTAAATTTATTTCGTTTCGGGACATCTTTGCAGCCGTTGGAGGTAGATAAACGTGAGTTTTATAAAAACCTTACGTGGTCCTTAGGTATAAGCCATTTAGGTTCAATATCATTTGGTTAGTTTATATACCGTGGTAACTATGAAGGCAATTGTAATATTTAATGCTATGATAACTGAACACTATATAAAAAATATATGACGCACTAAATCTTACAAAAGTACACAAAATTTATTATCGTTATTTTATTAGTACTAAATAAATTTATCTTAGAAGTAATACATAAATGTTTAATTTAAAACTTAAGCATCGACTTTAAGTGTACTGGAAAACAAAATAAAAGTTAATGAGAACCAATGGTATGGCATTAAAAAAAATAATGAGTAGGTTAACTGTGTCTTAACATTAATTTATTTTACTCTTAAAAACAGATACAAAGAAAAAAAATACGTTGTTTCTAGGACTATCATATTAATTTTTTTAAGGTATCTCTGCAATAGGTGTTTCCAGACTATGACAAATAGGACATGAGAAAACTTTGTAACTGATGTCAAGTGGTCAGATCACTGTCGCTAATAGAAATCCTACGTTAAATTTATCACAAGTATTGCATCTTACACTTTTCACTTTAACCACAACCATTAAAATTAAAAACAGCATAGCTAAACTCCTACAGTCATAGGTATAGTGAAGGTGCCTATATCGTCAAATCAATATACCACTCTTTAGTTGCCATAAATCATGAATATAAAAAATAGCGTTAATTTGTGGCTTTACCCGCGACATACAAGTTCAAGAACCTTCTATAAAAAAAATACATGTGACAATACAGTTTGTATTGTCACATGTTTTTTTTTTTGAAAAGGCGGTTACCTTAACTATCATTATTTTTGGTAATTTTCATTTCTAATCTAGGTTCTATAACAAAACCAAAGGTACAAGCTGACTGAGTAGAACATTTGAGGTTCATAAATTTAGTAGATTTTACGTGAAAGAAACACTAATATTAAAAAAAAAAACAAACAAAGAAAAATCTTCTCAATTTTATATAGAAGTAGGGGAAGATATAATGACATGAAAATACTTAAAGTTCTTATAATAACTTTAAAAATAAAATAGGCATAAAGGCACAAAGGCACAAATATTATAAACGTTATTGTAGCATGGTAACTTTGTCTACGTCGAATTATTGAGATTCTAAAACGCGGGAAACGTCCTGGCAAAATGGTTTAGCGGGCAATTGCCTCGTCGTGATGTGTGACGCGACCCTACTCCGCCATTATATTGTTATACCGTAAACATACCATAACATTTTAATATTGTTAGAATCGGAAAAAAATATCGTGTATTTTTAAGATGTGGTCTTTTTTAAAGTTAGGTTACATACTGTATTATATTAGGTTGTATAGTCTAAAGTTTCCTTTGGTTGTATCAAAAATGGTATTATAATAAATATTTATCGGAAATAATCATTATTTATATAAAGTTATATTAGCACACGTTTATTTACGTAACTATATTTAATCTTCGTCAGCATAATATTATAATTCGTATTTAAAACTTGTTAAATCTTTATGTTTTATGTATAGATTTCTACGCAAACAGTTAAAAATAATCATACAAAATAATTACAATATTTCGCAATACCTCGAGTCATTGAACTTTTAAGGTTACATTTTACGTAATGTCCATAAACCGACCATTTTTTGTTAACATTGATTGCATTGTAAAATAGGATTAGATAAAAAAATAATTATTCCAGTTTTCAAAAACAACAATTGTTATTATTAAAACAATAATACACAAATGATACTAAGGTACTATAAATGCAAGAGTATTCGTGAGATCGCAGAACTAAAAACTTCGTAAGTATAAAACTAACAGTCGAGCTGAGTAACACAGAAAGCTGGATTCCTCCAGACCTTTCCCATAGCCAAAGAACAATAACACATGATTGTAGCAAGCTATATTTATGTAGGGTCTTGCATTTCCAGCCAGCGACTCATAAAACCGGAGCAAAAAAACTCCGCCGCTACACTTGCAACCTTGTCTAACTACCGTCCGCTCCCTACGGCCAAACATCTTAACGGCAACGCACTGCCCTTTATTGCGACAAGGTCCCATCTACGAACCATTTCGTATTGTAATGTAGGTTATATTGCTATATTTAGGGCGGTTCGGAGTTCGGTTGAAGCTTGGGTTTGTTTTTAAATGTTTGCTTTCTTTGAACCTATCGTAGATAAATTGATAAATTGTTTCGGACATAAAAATTATTTGCATGATTTTATATGTAGTTTAATACTGTTTATCTCTTTCCATGTTTGTTTTTAATGGCAACATTTTATTATAATCTATATTTAAGACATTGCACGTTGTAGATTGGATATCTTAGACATTATGAAGGAAGACAGGTTAATCGGTTTCCGGCGGATGTCACAAAAACTTCCAGTTGGTTCGGAGAACACATCTTTATTTTATTTCCCGCGACTACCTAACTAACAATAGTCTTCTTTGGAGTGGTAGAAATTCAATACGTACTTGGCAACACAGGACGACTGGTAGTTTTTGTTTATTATAAAGGACTGCGTAGGTATTTGCTTTTGTACTAAGTACATACCTACTTATTTTGAATTATTTTTTGTCTACTGATTATTCAGTTTGACCCTTTTAAACGTGATATTCCTGGTTGACGGAATGGCAATTATTCGATTATGACCTCTTAATCCGTTGATATGTAATCTGTAGATTTTCAAAAACCTAATATAAAGATAATTATATTTTTGAAAATGAAAAAAAAATATTTGAATAGTTACATAAAAAATTTAATCTACAAAAATTACAAAAGAAAATTTGTATTATGTAAAAACTTGTATGCTACGAATTATATGTATCGTATATATTAAAAAAAACAACTATACAGATATATATAGCCATTCAACGTAGTTTTATTTATTTTAAATGTTAATTATATTCCAAGTAATAGATAACAGACAGAAAATATTTATAAGCTATTTATGGTCTTTTAACTTTTTCAATAAAGATTTTTAGTATACGATCACGATTAATAAATTAATGTATTTTATCTTAAAATTTTCTTATTGTCGACAATTTTAAAATTGTAAGTTTAGTGTTTTAATTTAGATAAAATAGAACGCAAAATATGCATATATAGATGCGATATTGTTTTTTTCTCTAAACTCTTTTATGTTCTATGTTTAAATATGCGTATATTATTTTGTGCCAGTACAAAAAGTAAAGGTAGTGTGTCGCCAGATACAATAAAATATAAACAAAAAAAAAACCATTATATTTTCTTAAACACAAAATTACATGAAGGTTTAATAATTGTACTTAAAGGCCTCCCTCCAAGATACCGGCCCGACGAAGTATATCGGTAGGTACGTATGGTATTTAGATTCGCACTGATGCATGCGAAAATCGCTTTAACTACTCTGTTCTTTATAGTTACTGACTGCGGAGCGAGGACTGCATTCCTAGATATTTTTTCAATAATTAAAACATTTTAGAGAGTATTTATGCAAATTAATGTCTTTGATACGCTCTGTCCGATATGTAAGGTCGGGAAAAAGTTATCTTTACCATATAAACGTTACCTTATAGCACGATTCGACAGTCTACGTTGGTCTGTACACTGAACTTGATTTGTTTTGCGCATTCTTGTTGTAATTAATCCACTTCTCATCACTGATGATTTATTTTCAAAAACTTTTGGGTTTTATCATGTTTTATGAAAGAATCACAAATAAGAGCCAGTTAGAGCCAGTTTTTAAAGGTGGGAGAACTATAGTTCAACCGGGGAGGTACCACTGCCACTCTCATAATCCGCCGTAAAGCATTACTTGTGTTTCGGTTGGAGAGGTGCAGTGCCGGCTACACTTTGAAGTGAGGCGAACATCTTAGTCCTCAGGAGTAGCAACGCATCTACGTTCGAGCTCAGATAGGGTTTCGGTTGTGTTTGTAGTTGTACATGGATGTCTATGGGTTGCGACTACTTAACATCAGGTGGTTTGCATGCTCGTTTTTTACTCTTCTCACATAAAAGAAAAGTTAGAAGTTTTTCCAGTATCCTCTGTGTCAAACAAATATGAAGCTTTTTTTGTATACATAGTCTTCAAATTTTTTGTATGGTCAGTGATCTGATCTATAGCAATGTTGTATCTACTTATATGTAGACCTAGCCCTAAATGTTCACATATGTCTGTCTGTATTGACTTTACCTGTAACGGAACGACCGGAATGCATTTTCATAATTACCTTCTGAAACCGATTGAAACAATTCTGTACTAGTCTTAAAATAATTTCCGTAAATGGCACAAATTTGTTTGCACTTCCCCTCTTTTATAAATAACATCATAAGAAAATAGTTTATTACAATTTCATCTTATGCAACATGTGAAAATACTATTTTTTATATATTCGTAGGTACGACTTAAACCACAGACAGAAAATAAGTTGAAACTCCATTCTATTTTTAAAGTAGCGGATACAGTTTTTCTTGATTTGCCTTAAAAGTCGGGAGATGTAATTACAGTCTATAAGTTTCGTTTGTATTGAAAAATAAATAAAACGATTGCTAATGAATAGGTATGTATTGCCGAACGCCGACAGCTGCGTCGCGACTCCAACACATGACATGACCATTAGCATTGTACGTACCGAACTTGTACTCGACAAAAGACAGGCAACTACGAAACTTGTTTAAAATTCCTCTCAAAACGCGATTAAGAACTTATAACTACGCATTTTAATATGACATGAATGTACAATAAGGACAATAGCAAAAGTATATCATCGATCAGAATTTCGACCTTATCCTGCTGAAAATAAAACGATCACTCGTAACGCAAAGAAGACGCCTTTGTTTGTACCAATGACATATGTTTGAGACAACGCAATATACCAAAAGGAGGTTGTTTAAAATTCTCGCGTTTACGCACGGACACGCCGTGACGTCACGTCCGGTTGTCGACAACCCGCGTCGAGTCGCGACTATCGATAATGTCGATTGCCGATGTACGATTGTCCCGATGTCGATCGAACCTCCTGTCGGCGCGTTTGTTGTTTTGATTTGTAGTGGCACGACGCGCGATGTTTTGCATCTTGTGAATTCGGCATTTGGTGCGGTAAATTATGTCGTTTCATGGACTTACCTACTGTTGCTTTTTTCAATACCTTTTGCATCGTATAGTAAACGAATGACAGCAATCTTGTTTGCGGCACTCAAGAAATGCTACTGTCTTCATTCGGACGACTTTATTTTAATAATTGTAAATTGGTCGCTCGACATTCGAGGTATGAAGTAGTCCATAACAATGTTCACAAACCGCGGCGTGTATGAGTAATTCATCCCCGTCCGTCACGAGCCGGTTCTAGTGATGAGTCGCTAGGACCGGTTCCACATCAATGACTGCCAACCCCTCTTTCGGCCTCTGTTTACTCCTCATCTTGATAGGCCCGTTTTTTGTACACAATAACTCTCGTTTTTGACGTTACCCGACCGTTTTGTCGCACAAGAAATATCTTCACAATTTAACTCGCTTTTATAAAGACATTGTTAAGAACAAGTGAAAATTTCCAAGGATGTCCTGCTATTATTAAGAAATTGAAAATTCGCCATTTTGGTTGTTCGATATCTTGATCTTTTATGATAAGATAACGATATTTTTAGACATTAATAAAATAAGACGCCTTACCTTCAGAGCATGGTAGATATTTATTATAATTGGATGCAATTTCCTTGCATTACAACGAAAGAGAAAACAATCTAGTAGAGCACACGTGCGAGCGGTATGTCGGTACTAAGATCGCAACATAGCTAGGCGGTAACCGGCAATCGGCGAGATTTGCAATGAGCCCGGCGTGCGTTCCGGTCGACGCCACCGCACTCAGGGTCAAGGCTTCGGCTCCTGCACACTTCTGCAAGCCTGGTACATGCGGAGAACGCCACCCGTCTTGCTCTCTCTGGTATCGAACGGAAATGGAGCGCTAAAAGCGAATCTGATAGATAGTTAAGTATTTTCCCACGGCCGTTGCCTCGTAGGCATTGTCTTTAATTGAGTACGTTCAACGTCTCTAATAATGAAATTACTTCTCGAAGTAACAAACTAAGACAATAAAAAACCCTTGACACAGCTAGTTTTGCGTACATCTTCTCAAAATATACGATCATAGGCTCGTAAAATTGATAAATTGAGACTTTTATAAAGCTTTGCTAAATTGGATGTTAACTAACTAACAGCTATTACTTTAACAAGATTACACAAATCTCTATTCCTTGACAATTTTTGAATGAAACGTTTCGATGGTAAAAAATAAGAGGAGCATCTGTCCTAACGCTGAGACGTCCCGAAATTCCAGGGCTCCGTTTTTTGTGTAACTTGACAGATGCACTCTGGGACGCCGCTAACCGCATCTTGCATCCTTATCACGCATTCGGAAATGCGATCCGTGTCTACGTGTACTACGACGAATTCGAGGGTTATTTTAAGGTACATCACCCCGTCCCTGTCACTCATCGTGGCGCCACCGCCTCAAGAACGGGGCCACACTAACTCGCTCCTGTTTGTATTAAACGGCGGGTGTAGCAGCATTCTTAAACATGGCTACTTTTTGTTTTCAAACACAAACAGTGCACTAGCGGCCGAGTGCAGTGAACTAGGACTCATTTCGAATCGGAGCTTACAGCGAAAGAAACGGGCGTGACGTCACGGTGCGCCGGCACCCCCACGTCTGCGAAACTTAGGGACCCTAATGAATGACTTCCTAATTGCCGCGGCAGCACGAATAAACCCGTAATCCGGCGCGAAAACAACCTCTCTGTTTAATTATAGACCTTGAGCCCTTTTGATAGTGAGCTGGAAATCGAATGCCAGACGTCTCGCGTCGTGTACTTGTGGACGCGAGTGATTATTTATTATCCAGTTATTGAGTCTTAAACGTCAGGATAATGCAAAGTGGAATCGAGTCCTATTAATATACAGTTTAGAGCGATTTCAGCTTGTGAAGGGTGGAAGATAGCTCGCATTCGAGACGAGGCGGCGTACGGTCGCGTTGTAGAGCGACAAGTCGATATGCTTCCCGCACTAATGTTGACAACAATCCATCTCGGGCTGTCAGGCGGCGCCGCGAATTAGACTCACTCCCATTTCGATTTACTCCTCATCCAGAGCCGGTAATAAGCGGCGATCCCGCAGGCGACTTTCATTATTGTGGCTCCGCGAGCGCCGTCTCCAGAACTATGCGATAGCAATTTCTGTTCGAGATTAATTTATTTGTTGCGGACTACATTATTGTGCGTAAAAAATTCTCGTTCGTTTTTCTTGCAAAGGTTTAATGACAGGATACGATGTTAATGTCTCCGAGTCAAAGTCCGTGGGTGCAGATGTGCGAATGTCGCGAAGAATGTGCCCGCTCTAGCTCAAGTCGACACATGTGTCTGTAATCCGCGTTAATGTGCTCGCGGGCATGAACAATTGGAGATATTGAACAATTCCGTCCACGGAACCGGTTCCGTGCCACTGATAGTGTACCCTTATTTATGACTAGAGGTCTCGCTACTAACACCGTTGTTTAGCAATTCCTCGCGCTACAATATCGCATCGCGCCGTACTGCATTGTGATTACCCAAATATTTTGTGCGAAATAAAGTATTTTTGTAACACAACTGTTTCTCGATAGATAAACATAATCCGCGGTTAATTGCAGCCATGAACTTGACGTGAAACCGAAACCTGCTAAACCGCGGCCGTCAACCTTTACCAGTTGATTATATTCGTAACGTATTTTATGAATCGTCAAACATAACCACTTAAGGTTAATTGGGGGCCGCAATACGTCTTATCGTCGTTGGCCACAGCTGCCATAACCGTTCAACGGTTGCGCGCGACACCTGCTTTTTCCAACCGTCTCGAAGTCTGCCTTCCGAAGAATTCGATGATAGCAATAATCGCCCTTGTAAATACATCAATTACTTGACACCGTAACGATCGTGAGAGTAATTTATTAATTTTTCGGCTTCGTCTTTATCGAAAGCGCATGTCATTATCCAGCTTCAAAGGTCCGCTTCATGTCCCACGTTTTAGTTAGTTTTTACTACTTATTTTCTCACCTTTAAAACACTTCGTGACTGTTTCAAATAGTTGAGCTCACAGGAGTTTATTAGACAAAATAAAGAAATGCAAGATTTACACACTTCTAATAACATATTTGAATTTAGTATTTATTTCTCATAAATATTATAGATGGGTGTACTATAATTATACTATTATGTATAATAATATTTTATGGGATACAATGTTTATTCGGAAGAAGGTAGATTACGGCATCGGGGTACAAGCAAAAGATCTATAATTTCAAATGCCTTCTGATATGACAACAGAATACTGTCTACCTCTTTATTTATCATAAATTAAAAAAACACCTACTTCATAATTATAACATAAGCCAAGTTACCAGAACTTGTCAAGTCGTGTCGTATATTTCCCAAAAGCCCTAAACGAGGACATAATCGGAGCGTGAATAAAACACGGTATCTTCCGTTCGTAAGCGCAGTGCGTGAGCCGCACGTGTGTGCGTGCGCCGGATGTTGTACTACACTTTTGTTCTTCGTTCTCACACTGTAGTAATTCTGAAAGACATCGCCTAAAGACATTTGAAGAAACTTAACGAAATCCAATGGACAATGATTGCAAATGTGTCAGACTGTGACAGGTTATTAAATCAATTTAGTAACCACTTACTCCACATTATAAAAAAATGTAAGCACATACTTTAATTTTAAATAATTAAAGCTAAGCAAGAAACATCTTGACACTTGACAGACTCGCTATATTTATTATTTACGAAGTACAAAACCTTTAATTAAATGCCTCAGTATATATAATACATGAAGTTACGGGTATATTGCACAATTACCATCAATTCCAAGGTATTTATACCCAAACCACTAGCAACTATTATTATTACTACAAATAGAGATATATTACAGTCCATATTTTCTCGTGTAGAGTAAATATGTTTTTTCTTCAACGGAAGACACACGTCACCAAATAGCGTTTGATAAATGTTATGTAGTGTTAAATGTTGACACATATTAGTTTCATCTAATTGTGGCTGAATGAGGAAGGATTGCGATGACGGGCCCGTGACTCAAACTCGACTCAAATCATTCTAATGATATAACCAGCAGGGTGATGTACACTATTGCGGACCGAAATTATTGATGAAAAATCACAATTGCTGTAAAGTGGATTTCCTTTATAAATAAGAATTTATGCTTCAGTTTATGATTTATCATCAAAAGGAAAGTAGAATCTCCAACGATCAACGCTGGAAATAACGGGTTATGCTCCAGGCATCTTTCTAAAGTAACAAAGTTAAAGGAAAATTGTGTACTTGACATTTGCCTTAAATTTTTCAATAATAGTATATTGTACTTCAGATCAGTAATCTTAAATGATATTGATGTTATTTTATTACTTATTTTACATCAGATATTACGAATTTTATTTCTAAAACTAGTGGATCCAAAATTCTATTAAATTCATTATCATACTCTTTTCGAAATGTCAAGTAGTTAATTTTTTAAAGATAGTAATGCTACCACGTTCTTCGTACTAGCCTAACATAGTTGTCTCATGTTTAAATCTACTGCCGATCCAAGTATAAAACTCAATTTTCTGACAACTACTAAAAGTAATAAAAGCAACAAAAACTAAATTGTAGCCGCTGGATTGATGGTTTCGTAGAACAACTACGAAAGAATGCACTCGCAATTTCATTTGTTAGCGTGAATCAGTGCGCTGTGGCAAAATGGATCTGCACAATTTCTTGTATGGCTATGAAAT
This sequence comes from Phocides pigmalion okeechobee, assembly GCA_018251015.1. Taxonomy (NCBI): domain Eukaryota; kingdom Metazoa; phylum Arthropoda; class Insecta; order Lepidoptera; family Hesperiidae; genus Phocides; species Phocides pigmalion. The sequence goes on from DWON01000098.1 coordinate 26,515, forward strand.
AATATTTCACTCCACGGAATGCCACATCAATTCTACGAGTGGACGAAATAAAAACGGGTAAAGCAGGTGCGCCCGAGTCGAGTAACGTGTTACGAAGGGGCACATTTAATGTCAACTATTTATACCCAAACCACTAGCAACTATTATTATATTTAACTCAGCAGTAATTATTTATACTAATTATATCTGATAGCTTTTTATGCAATGACTGCATTGAATTCTACAATCTATAGATGGCCGTAAAATATGTCGTCTGCCTAACGAAGCCTTTATTAGATATTCTTATATTTTTTCTTTATATTTAATTTATACATACTTAACAAAAGTGAAAAGAAGCTACTGAACAGCTAGTTAATTAAGACTAATATCGATACTTAAAAGGTGTCATACATGTTATATATCACATGTTCATCATTTTTTATGAAACCTCATTACATTTATACTTCTTTAGTTAAAAAATAATTAGTATATACACCAACAAACTAGTAGATCCAAACAACATCACAATTAAATACAAAATAAAAAATCTTGTAATTAATTTGACTGCATTAAAATCATTTTTTCATTTCCATTTCATCAAATGTATTAATATACAATTATAAAAAATTTTAATTGATATTGAGTGAATATATTTTAGCCGGCAATTTCACACCATGCCATATAATTTTTATAACACAAAAAAGAAAAGCCGTCCGATTATTACAGACCTTTATACCCATTGTGAATTAAACAGTAAATTACTTCCTATACCGTGTTTTAAATTATACCATTGGATCTTTTGATTGTCTTATTTGACGACCTTGTCTCTTATTACAGCTTTTAATTGAATATGAGACACCAATTTGCAAAAACGAATTAAAAGGTAGAGTAAGTGTCGTATGCCGTTACTTTTTGACATATCAACATGGTTAATTATTTCAGCAAACTATTGAAGTGCAAATATATAGAGCACTAAAAAAGATGTGTCTATGTATATCGAGTTTTGTAGATTTTGACGTAGGAACTCTTGTCGGAATAAAAGCTGAAGACATAGTTCATTCCTAGGTTTTAAGTTCCTGCTACTGACAATTTTTGATACAGACCAATATTTGGACGTATTCACGACAATAGACAAACATTAAAAAAAAAAAACAAAATATTAAAATATTTTATCGCCTATACTAGGTCCTTCGTCAAAGGCTTCTAATGTATAACAAAGCAATATAGAAAAAATCGTACACGATAGAATTCGATAACGCCATGCTTATGAGGTATTTAATCGAAAAATTTAAAGAAATTGTAAAGATCTCGTATCATTTTTGGCATTTTGATAGCGATTGATTGATCGCGACATTATACATATTTCCATAGGTATTCACTTTTTAAGCGACACGACATGTAAGGATTAAGTAAGTTACCAAAACTGAATACAATAATTTGTAGACATAAAAAGAAATTAACATTATATCCGCCGAGGACTGGAAACAGGAGATACCAATTTGACAATGAAAAAAGTTGTAAAAATATTTAATGGGTGTCCGGCGATTGTTGTACGAACCAACTAGTCAGTAGATAATAATATAATGCCCAAAAGAGCTTTTTGAAGGAACTTTTTACCTTACACATATTAACAGCGATCAGGCCGTTTCTTTACGTTGAAGATATATCAGAAACACTATTATTAAGGACCTTTATTGACGCAATGGAACCTAAAACAATAGCTATTAGAATTTTCAGTGCGGTTTTCACTAATGAATTGCAGTAAGCTTAACTTAACAATTAGTGTTCGTTTTATTTCGATCGGTCTAAAAATTTAAAAAATACTATGATAAAGAATATCTATTTAAAGATTTCGGATGATAACTTTTCGCTGTTAGAACTTTTGATAAAAATGAAAAATTTAAACTCATGTGAATGAAGTCGCGGGCAGTAGTTAGTTAGTTAGGTAGCAATAACCTTAATATCCCAACACGGTAAATCGAGCCGACCAGAAAACATATCAATCAACATTTCACAGTTGTATTTCATGTGATTAAAGAAATATTTTGTTCATCAATTGTTGCTCGTACCCTGTGTACCAGGCTCGCAGAAGTGCGTGGTCGCGCAGTCGTTATCCAATGAAATTTGATTAAAAGGGCAACGACAATGCGCCTAGTCCGTCCGACCGACAGCTGCGTTTTCCGTTGCCACTCGTGAGAGAAAAAATCGACGAAAAGCAAACGTAGAACCGTTATTATGAAAAGGTGTAACTCAAATCTGAGGTTAAGAAAGTATCGGGCGTGCGTTAAAGAGTAGCTCGAGGACTAACTTTGAAAGACTATTGTTATGTTAATATCGAGAAATACCTTAATGAGCCTAATGACTTATACGCCGTGACGAAAGATTAACTGTAAGCTGACATCGTCAATTTATTATTTAAGTTAAAAAATATTTAAGTTATGTTATTAATTTATTAGTAACATTGAATAGGTATTCCAAAAGTATTTATAGACGTTTCTCAATTACTTTTTCATTTATTTCTGTAGTTGGCGAAGTATAGAATCAAAAATCTTAAAAAATCCCTTCTTTTTAAACTGTTGCAGTATATTAAAAAAGATGCTAATCTTAATTCCACGATTTTTTATGTGAGATTAATAGCAAACGAGCATGCAAATCACCTGATATTAAGTAGTCACAGGCCATAGACATCCACGTACAACCACAAACACGACCGAAATCCTATCTGAGCTCCAACGTCGATACGTCGCTACTCCTGAGGACTAAAATGCTCGCCTCGCTTCAAAGTGCTTTATGGCGGATTATGAGGGCGGCGGTGGTACCTCCCTGGTTGAACTATAGTTCTCCCACCTTTATGAGTATATTTAAAATATATACCCTATAATTTCAATGAATTCAAACAAGCGAGGCGATCATCTCAGTCAGGACGCATCTATGTGCAAGTCCTAGGACTTTACTCGTATTTGTTGGACATGGATGTCCATGGGCTGTAGGGAACATTTAACATCAAGTAACCTGATCCTCGTTTGTTACATATCCAACACAAAAAATAAGATTTAATATCGACATGTACTATGTTGGTTATTACAAACTAGTTCATTTAAAACTTGATTCAAAATAACGACAATTCAGGTCTAGTTTGCCCCCGACAGCTGCGTATTCCGTTGAGTCGCGTGAGAGTCACAACGGTTATCGGTGGACGGCTAGCAATTGAGGGGTTAATATTGTTAACTATTGTTATGTAACTTGTCCCGGAACTGAGCTTATAAGTCTATGAGCTTTTTGTTTCGTCTATTAAGCTAGGGAACTTCATTTTGCTATATAATGGGTACTCACGATCAACCTTTTTTAATTGCCGATATTTTATACCTATTACGAGGCTCGTGGACGCGGTTAAACTCAATTTAACCATTTAACAGTTTAGCTCTGAACACGAGTCAGGCAACTAGTTCTAAGTATCGGAAATAAAAAACGTTTTCGTAAGTACCCGTTACATAGTAAAATGAATAAATTTCGCGATTTTGTTAGTTTAAAATGATAGAGAACTTAAAGTCTTAGCAGATCAGAAATGTACATAATTCTTTAATGTTTAGTTGATAATCAAGGTTAACTCGTTTATTTAATTTCCAATATAACTAAAAGAATATATATTGTTGATTAACACTCCCTAAACTTTGAGAACCGTAGATCAAAGCTTTATTAGAATATAAAATTTCTGAAAACAGACAAAAAATATATATATGTATACTTACGGGTGGGAAACAGTAGCACTTTTTTTGAAGTAATTTAAAAAACTTGTTACGACATAGCTTAAGACATATTTATGAATATTAAATGTGACATTTAAATATATATTACCACAGCATAACAGTTTTTTTATTGTAAAAAGAAGTCAAAACCAGACGGTTACCAAAACATCCATTACCAATTAAGAATCGATAAGTTCTGAGGTCACAGACCCGCAATATTATCTTAATTCTGAGAAAATTAAAAGAATTGAGTTCTGAGTATATGTGTCGCTTACATTAAAACGTAGCGAGACTTCCTATGATTCACTTATTGACTTATTGCGTATTTGTATCGCCGCGGACGTTGGGTTATCGCTGGTCAATCACAATGAGAGAAACTTTAGTAGGTATACTTAACGTGACCATGCGTCCCGTTTTAAACGGGACCATCCCTTCTCCGTTTTTCGTCCCGTTGTCCCAAAAATAACTTTGGGTTGCGAAAATATTGTGTTTTCCCAAATTGCGTTTTGTGAAAAAAAAATCCTCAGTTTAATGTAAAAGAATATTTATGATTATATACATTTTTCAAAATAAAATAATTTATTTAAAAAAAGAAAATCCTTGAGATTCTAAGCCGCATCATAATGGCCACTTTTACTCTTTTCGCGTTTGAAGTAAATAATGATCAGGTTAGTTATTCTAACACGTGTAGGAAAGCAAAGAAGTGTACATGAGTGAATAATCATTCCTAAATTTTCGTAAACTAATTTTCAAAATTTATAAAATGGTCAAACCGAGACCCTAATAAAGCTTTTTTTACTTAATTCTCGGATTTCATTTTTAAAGAGCTATCCAATAACATTTTCAACCATTTGGTTAAAGCACCTTAAAAATAATTTTGCCAACTGTAAGTACAGATTATGTCCAACACATTGTGCATAAACGCCATGTAGCGAATGATATACAATTACAATTCAATCCTTACAATTACAGCTCGCAATTATTTGTCCGATCTCGAGAGCCTGACAAAAGAATTTCTATCCATATTGTAAAATTCCTTAACGAACACAAAAGGTGCGGTTCGTAAAAACATAACTGTAGGTACACTAAAATGACCACCGAAAAAACGTCGGCTCTCCCGTCAAAAGCTCCGATCTGTTATTAACTCTCGGGTCTGAATTCCCATGAAAAACGGTCTACCTGCCCGCAGACTACCTGCGCCATATCGAGCTTATTCTATTGGCGATAAATTAAGTGCTTGTTGGAGGGATTTATGGCGACATACGAGTTCATTATTTTTGCATTTGTGTATCGGAGGTCGGCGACCTTGCCGCCGTGAGAGGGTGCAGCGTAACTGAATCTCGTTGTTTACTGTCTCGCGGCTAGTGCTCTGTCTCGGGTTACTTTAATTGACGCTGGCGCATATTTTTATTTTTCCTCGATTCATGTGCGAAGTACGCTCTACCAGCGTTACCCGGGCACGCCTGCACTAGCGCTCGCCGATGGCGTAGTGGGTGGCGAACTCTCTGCGCGTAAGCTGATACTTCCCTCGTGAAAATGTTGAATGGCCGGTGTCGAGTTGCGGCAGCGGTGCGCGTCGTCGAGCCTTTAGATTTTCGTCTCGCATGCTGGTACATTATTTCGCGTCATTAATTATTGTGTACGGGTTTTTGCGCTGAAAAGCTCTCATAAGCCACCTGCCGGTATCGGAGGTCGTAATTAAAGAGCGCGGAGGTTTGCTCGATAGTCCCCGGCGTCGTACAGGTTCACCTTCACGTTACAGACGACTGTATTTATAGAGCCGTTTAACGAAACAAATATTCGCGACGACTAGCTGCGGGATTGCGGTTGCGGTTGTTAACGTCGGAGGCGGCCGAAGGCTGGAGTGGTGGGCAGCTGGCGGAAAGGCGCCATCTGCCCAGCAGCGCGGGCGCCCCGGAAACGCTATTTGTTTTGTTTTGGAAATTTCGAGTTCGACGAGTTCGTCCGTTTCATGCAAATGAGCACGAAGTGACATTTGCGACGGACACGTGCCCGACGCGTCACACTTCACCGTGTAAACAAATAGTTCCCTGTAACTGTTGCTGTCAGTTCAAAATTCTACCCTAACTTATTTATTATTCAATAATAACCGTTCCAGTAGCTAACAGCGTTAAAATATATATACATTCTACATGCAATATGGTGCTATCGTTCAACATTAAATTTTATTCAGATACAATTATAAAGACCTGCCCATAAATTCACAGCCCGAGCATTAGGGAAAGATAAAACATATTACACTTTTCGTGTAACGTCTGCTTACGAAATATCGTCGGTCGTCCACATCTGCCGATCGCACCTGCCGCGGCGAACTCCAGTTTTTACAGCGATCAACCGCCAGATAACTCATGTGGCCCTAGTACCTTTTAAAGTTATTCCCAACATTAGCTATGTCAAAAAACCCCTTTCTACCTAAATTCTGGGCCAAACCATATTCGTTGATATGTTAAATTGATAAACGCAAAAGAAATTGAACCATAACTTCAAAGATATTTAAAAATCGACTATCATTTTAAAGTTTTATAAGACCGTACCTCAGGCCAATATTGGCCATGCATCAGACCAAACAACAGCCGGTCTTGTTTTCTCCATAACATAAAATACACGTTCTAAACTTTAGTAATTCAACTTAAACATGGCGCTCGTTTAAAATTCCCCTGTCATGTTTTCCGAATAACATAACTTAAAAGCTTCATAAAGAATCGTACTCACATCGTCTACACCTCGGGCTGTACTGATATTATTTAAATAAAATGAATGGAACACGAATACTTGAGAGCCTATAATTTCTCTTTTCAGTAAGTACCTAATTGAAGTATTCTTTGCTGATTGCCCTATTTAATGCATTCCTACCCAACATGTAATAATAGTTGGCGGTTACTGTACCGTATACAGAATTCTCCAAAACACAATTATTTTTTCTTTTGAAATAGTTTTCAGAAAAAGAAAAATGGCAAAAAAAAACACATAATAAAAGTAAACAAAAATCGATATTTTGACGTAATTGCCTTTATTTTCCAAATCAATTCTTCAGATAACATAGGAAAATATTCAAAATTTGTTCTAACTTAAATCCAAGAAATCGGGCACTTAACCAAAACACTAAAATCTATATATGTACATACATCACCAGCGGGGCGGGCATGAGAGGCTTCAGAAAGCGAGAGCCGCGGCGGCATTCCTCGGTAATAGTCCTTAGAATGTGGAGTCGAGCTACACATTTAACATCGATCTTTTCGCGAAATTATACCTACTTACTCTCTTGTTCATATGACCAATTTTTGTCTATTTATATCTTAGTCACGCTTAATAACTTGTCGGACAACAAAAGATACATCAAATTAAATTAAGTACATATCATTGGCCTAATTGGACTTATCTAATCTTACACCTCCTGACTGACTTGACATTCCTGGCAATATTGTGGCAAGGGCATGTTATCCTCACAAAGTTTTTCTTCATTCCTAATGAGTTATATGATACCAAGACGGAAGTTCGAATATGACCGAGTTTCTGTAATGCCTATTTTTTATGTTTTACATAACGATTTGGCGGATACAATCAGTCTTATACAAGTGATCACCATCGGAGATTTGACTCCAGACGAATCTCCAATGCCGGGCGGGCGGACTTTGAAGGTTTAAAGTTTTGGATAAGTATATTAAATATTCTGTATCTAAATATGTTACATGGCTACTTCTCAAGTATTGAACATCGATTTCATTATAATTGGCGAGGCGGTCAACGATTCTCGGAAATTGTTTTTTGTCTTTCCACACATCGGACCGATCTGGTTTTTGCTCTGATCCTTTATTCTTTCTTTATTGTTTACGAGCTTCTACAAGAAGCTCCACCCCTTTGCGCAGCTTTTTTATTTATATAAAGGACTAAATGCGTTATTGTGCTAAAAATATCTCTAAAGTCCTCTTAATTTTAAGTGAAAGTTTCTTCAAAATTTGCTCAGATATTTTCAAGATTAGTCCATGTCCCCAGTACTTATATATGAAGCTAATTGCAAGCTTCGATGTTATTATATACATATAATCGGGCTTACAGTGAATGTACTTGGGTATCTATACGGTAAAGGATTATGTGAGTTAGCGAAAGTTAGATATTATCTGCCTATTGTTTATATGCTTGTTTACAACATTTACGTTGTTAAAACAAAATAATGCTGTTCCTACAGCTTATCTACAAAATCGTAGCAATCTCTACTTTTGCTCACATTGTAGTAAGTTTCTTCTATATGTGTCTAATAACGTCATTTTGAGAACTATTGACGCAATCAGGCTTTAAACCCCAAATGAGTTAAGCCACAATCGTAATTAGTTTGATTATTTTAGTGTTGACACAGAAACACACTCCCCGTAATTAGGGGAGCAGCGGTGGGTGCCCGAGGGAACCGCCATCTGACGAGCCCACTGCCCAACCGACCGTGAACGATTATTCACGCAGAAAATGTATGCATTCCAAGCTATAACGGACAAACTATACTGTATGACTAGATATCCCCGCGGCTCTGTCTGTTTTTGAAACTAATATCTCCTGATGATACCAAATGTGTATTACTAAAAGTTACGTTATCGTACATATTGCAACAATGCTTTTTCCAAATAATGTACATTTTAATCCGTATGTATAATGTACAGATACGAAAAGATAACAGATTTATTGTATGTAAGTAGAAGATTACAAGACCTGAGAATTTATACACGAAACCTTCAATTAATTAAGGTGACCAGAGATACTTATAAATCACCATTTTAATTATATTTGGGACAGTCCAGTTCGCGACAAATCTCGCCAGATAAGGCAATAAATAAAATGTATCGATATTTCCAGTAAGTCCACGCGGTCATTAAAATGCCGATGACATTTCTGACGAAAATGAGCTCGTTTTGCTGAATAGTCTAATTTCATATCAACGGCGTCTTTTAAGTACGATATCACTGTCTAATTCTATACACAACAGTGTCATGGTCCATAGATTACCATGCGTATAGAGACTGCAAACCGACATGCACGTAACGACAATACGAGCAATAGCGGGTTTGTCTGAATTAATCGAATGTCATTGTGAAAAAATGTGATTATTTACAACATATTTGTCAACTTCAATAATTATGGTAAACACCATAAATCTTTAAACAAATAAATAAAACAAAAATTAAATTATTTATGTTACTCGCGCTAAGAGACGGAGCAATCTCTATAAATATACTGAAATAAGAATGAAATAAAGTTAATTCTTTTATTAATTCGTACAATTTGTACAGCGCGAAAATTCTCATATTCTATATATATTCCATACAAATTCTCATTACTTTATACAACAATACATTGTTTTAAAAAAGTTCCATCGAATCTAAAAAAATAATATTTATATATTACGTTGATATTGTCTTATGTACGACAAATTTGGAATTTCAACGATCTTTGCGAACTTACCTGATCTATAGTAACGTGAAACAATATATCACAACTCAACACTCATGCTACTCTGGTATTCCAACTTATACCAGCCGCCGTTTGATGTGGCCGGCGTATCTTCCAGCGATTTATTTCACATAAAATCTGACTCCAACTAAATTTAGATGTTTATCGTTTTTAAAACGAAAAACTAATAACGTCATGCCTGTTCACGTATAGGTACTCGAACGCGTTATAACATTCTAAAAAATATAACGAACTCTCTTGACCATGAAATCGTTAAAAGGTGTATGTTATTGTTCGTGGTTTTGAGTTTTTACTTAAAGCAATAAATGTCGTTTAATGCTCCTAGAGTCCAATTATATTTAATTAATTTAATTAGTGTATTACGTACATCCGTCCTTAACAAGGTGATTGGTGTGGTGGACCATCACTTAATATAATAATCGCTTAATCATGCGCTATTCTTTCGTACAAATTTTGTACCCTCACTTAATTCAAACTTACTTTTATTTCAACAGTTAGAAAGTGCCTTAATATTTCTTGTATGTATAACAGATTATTTGAGAAGCAAATATTATGTAAAAAAACCGTGTAAACAATCGAATAATTAAATAAAGTGTTCGATTAGTACTATATTTTTTGTTATATATCCAAGCTCAGTCGTCAGTGCACCCTGCCATAGATCAAAGCGCGACCGCCGGTTGACAGATATTTTGATACCTCCCGCGCAGATTATCTTAATATATGCACATGGATGACTTAGTATTCGCCGGTGGCCTGTTTTTTTAACAATGTTACTTGTAAGTCACTTTGTCTCGGTCGAAGTAACAAGGTGGTCTTTCCACCTGGCGATTGGCGAACGCAAATGTCAATTATATGCTCCTTGCGTAGGTCATTCGAAAGGAAACGCTTTTTATTGCTGAAATCCTGGTACCTTCCAGATTGATTAAGTGTTAAAAATACGATTAAGAATAGTGGAGTCCAATTGACAAATACCATAAACAAAATTTTGTAGTAATATTTTCACTTAAAGTTGTAGTTTGATCGAATATTGTAATGGCCCTAACCCTAAAATAATAAACCGGACTGAATGATTGCTAGCAATCTGAATTTGACTCGTTAGTTTTGAACTAGATCAAGTTCGCAGTTTTATTGACTTCATTTGTTGCTCAAACATCGAATACCAAATTGTTAATATATAGGTACAAGAAAGTAAGTTTATTTTACGTACAATTTTAAATAGATTTGATTAGCTTCATATCCTTAAGTATACAGGGCCCCCTGTAAGTTACCGGCCGTGACGCAGTGGTCACGTGGCGCGTTCGAAATTCTCATAATTGTTTACGCTTCGATTGGAGCATATTGGTCGCGCCCTCGTGTTGCCATCCTAAAGCGGTCAATTCCCAGTGCAATGCACTCGGTTACAAAATAACTTAATGCCTTCGTCATTCGAGACCACTTTTTGTGGTGTTTTGCCACAATTAAATCTGCATTTCGGACCGACCCCAGAATTATTAACATAAGCAGTTAATTAATTTCAAATCGGCTTTTTATTGAAGCGTTCCATTTTAATAATGTCTAAACTAACCATAACAATCTAGTTTTTTTGAGAACTAATTGGCTGTTAAATATTTACGGCATACCGATAAACAACTTCTGTGATACCGAGTGTCACAAGAAGGATTCGTAAGATATGCACAGTAAGATATCTTATTGGACAGAAGTTAGGTACTTTATAGAATCGTCAACACTCGTTCTTTGTGATTTTTATGAAGGCGTCCGTTCCGGCTACGGGTGACTCCGGTGACCTAAAGACGACCTAGCGCAAACAAATAAAGCCGCCCATTCACGAACACGACATCTTGAATAACCTTGAACTAGTTAAACTGGGCGGGAATAAATCAGCGAGACAGACATGGCAACACTGGGCCGAGGAAAAAAACCAACCGTTTCGCCGTACCGCTTAGCCCAGACGTATCATTATCTTATTATTATAATATACTCGCTAGCGTTAGAACCCGCGGCACTGCTCGAGCTTTTTGTTCGTCGATTTTGACATCAAAGTAGCTTGTAGGTTAAGCTTAGAGGTGAAACGGAACAGCAATGCATCAGAGGATAAACGACACGCGAAGCAGAACAACTTTTCTGCCTTAATATTAAGGATTCAATTAATTTTTAGTTGCAAATTGTAACGGCTTAGACTGTATGATAAACGAATTCGATAAATAGTTTCCAAAAACATTTTAATTATTTTGTAACTCATAACAATCTCAGATTTAATTCTATGTGTTCAAATGTGGAGACCGTTTAAAGCGGTGTTATTCGAATTTTTTGCGACGCATTGCGTCAGCGGTGCACCGGTGCAGGCTGGGGTCACACGCGAACCGTTTGATTGAGGTTCTTAATGATCTCAAATCATAATCATCAGTGCGAGGATGAAACAAAAAATATCAATATTAATCTTAATTTACCCTTACCGCAAATAACATTATCCGTAACTTTTTATACGGCTAAACTATGAGAAACTGGGTGATGAAATATAGCGATAAATTAATCTGCCTTTTTATTTTGTTTCCCCTTAAATTGGCGATTAATAAATAAATGCCTAAGCGGGGAGTCTCAGATGGTTAACGAATAGGTATCGTATTAATTCGCTTCATTTGTGAATGTATAAGTAAGTAGTTATTTGATCAACATAATGACAGGCCGTGTGATTGCCTCTCCGGAGAATTGTAATTATGAATCATAAACAAAGAGCAGCAGTTTTTGGACCGCGGAAAAAACTGCCAAAAGCTAATCTGTTCATAGCAATTAACCTATCAGGCGTTATTTAGTTTTGAAGGTCGTACGTATGAAACGAACTCTAGTTTTAAATATAAGCAAGTAGACAGTAGGTACGTATAACATACTGTGTTGCGTGATCAAGTTTTGAATACGTTATTAAAACGGTTGATCGTTTATATTTGAATAAAAATCGAGCCTTCACTTTTTTCCAAATTGCCATCAAACAAAGAAACTCTTTACGGCAAGAAAAGGAGTCGTGTTTTAACATAGTCAATGGCTTTTATTGCAAAAGCAATTTGAGTGCAAGGTAAGATTATGAGGGGGATATTACCGAAAACGTCGAACAAAGGCTCTTTACAAGTTAATAACAATTTCGTGATGCGTACTGCTTCACCAGGAAAGCTAATAAGTGTTAAAAGTTCACAAAGTTCTTTGCACAAAAGCTCGATTTCGCACAACTTTATAAAAAGTTTGATGACGTAACACCATTATAAAATGATTGATGATCGATTGAAATACATACTTACAAAGATATTCACTAACATCAACTTTCTTCTACTTGTTAGTAAATAACCCCACCCCGCAAGTCTTATGTTACCTCACTTGCCATGTCAAAGTACTAGGGCAACAAAAGCAAAACGAGATCTATTGGTACGTCTCAGTGGGCAGCGCATAGACAAACCAGTTCTGCACTATGCGGCTCCCACACATGGACGGCTTCTGACCAGCCTGCGGTAACGAGCTGATAGACCGCTTCATTCGATACCTCCACTGGTCGATACACTTGCGTTCATGTACTCCTAGTTAAATGTCATATAAATATAATACTTTTACTATGTACTACGTGTTGATTTTTTCTGACGTTAGGTCTTTACACTGTAAACTGATACTTTCAAGATAAACTTCCGTGTACGATAAAAAATTAATGGTTTAATAGTTCCCGGTCGATTTAGCAATTGATTGATTTGAATAAATTGATCGATTCTGACGTACTATCCCGATGTAAACTTACATACTTTTAATATACAAATATATTTAACACCAATGTTCAAAAAAAAAATATCGAGTAGTAAATCTAGATATTACATACATGTATATGCATATGTCTTTCCATCGATGCTGATGCATTACTACACGATTTATCCGATCGCCATGAAATTTCAAAAAGTTATTGACTAAACCCCTCTAAACATTACGATGGATAATGCACTTGTATACACACAAATTAAATCGAATTCAAACAAATCATTTTTTGCAAACAATTATCTAATAAATACATAGACGAAGTTATTGATATATGCTAGCTTCTAAACTACTAGTAGTTTATAAATTTTAGTAACCTTTTTGTAATTTCCGTTCGTGTTAATATCGTTCGAGTGACCGCTCAACTTTAATGTAGGTAATAGGCCAGATGAAGCCACAGCACTAGCGACTAATAAACATATAAACCCGCACCCCGATATCTGCACATTACGTGCATCCGGCGGGCTTTCGTCCGCCGGCGCATGCGCCATTGTCCACCGGATGTCTTGCGGTCACACGCAATTTCACAACCTCTGCACTCCTATACTGCTCCGATACCTACTACTTGTTGCCACAGGAAAGAAAAGATAAATAAACCTACCCCACTTTGCCTGAAATATTATTTACTAATTAGTTGTTTGTTAGCTAGTGTCTGCCCGTGAGCAATATTTGAGGTAGGTTAATTAAATCAGAAAAAAATACAGATATAAATAAACAAAAGCAAACATTTCAATTTTATACGTATAGAAGGATGGGAATTAACTGAGAATAGTCACAATTCCGAAATTTAATACTACTTTCATTTTATACCTAATAAACCATGTTATGTATTCCGTGTATGTCTCAATATAATATTTTGACTTTATATCAGAATGATTTATATGCTCCTTGGATTGTCACCATTTGTTTCCAATAAGATACATATCTCTTACAAAAATATACCAATAGGAATTCACCACGAGGCCAATGCAGAAAAAGCGCGATGGTTATCTTAAAATCCGTGAATATACTTTATAAATCAATTTTAAGCTCGGGTGTATTGGTTTTCGATAAAAAGATGTACATCGCGAGAGAATAATTGTGTCTCATTTATTTACCAACAAGATTATTAATTACTCATCGCAACAATTTCCAACAAGATAAAGTCGTGCAATAATTCATTGCACCTATGCGTACAATGAAATATGCAGGACACATTTTATCAAGGATTGTTATTTATATCCTGACCGAACGGGGGGGTCAAAATTGAGCTTGCGCTCAAAGCTAAGCTGATTAAGAACCGCGGTGGCGAATTAGCGGACAAGGGTCCTAGGTTTGCGGCCAGTAAAAACAATGTCGATATTGGCGTGGTTGGTTCGCGTCGAGCGGCGATCGCAGCGCACCGCATCAATCATCCGCCATTGATGGTTTAATAACAATGTTCGTATTAGGCACACCCTGATTAGCTACATTTTCATTTACCTTATTTGTTCTTATCCGGACCTACTTCGAAGATGCGTGGGACACGACACGATATTATTTATGTTCTTATAAATAACTTATCTTACGCCTGGATGTTTAATACCGTTGCGTATTTATTGTCGTCAATAAGCTCTCTGTTTGTGTTTACAATGACATTGAACTTAATGAAATACATACTTTTGTGAGGTACATGAGAGTTTTGGTCATAAACATTCACGCAATCAGTTAATTGTATATTCACCTTACATAATAATTTATCAACCACAAGTACAAAAGGAAATCTTTTCATTTGACTTGAAAAATCATCGTTATTTTTAGCGTCTAGAACTGTTCAATATCAAGGTAAGATAATTTTCTATTGTAATCATTTTATGATAATGAGTTTAAAGTTCAAGGTTATTCAGAAATGCTAACACGAATCGTTATGCCGCGAACTATACGAACAGATATAGACAGTAGGTGAGTACCTATGTGGCGTCGGTTGCAGGTTACTCCGTCTTATTGTTTCACTGGCTTCTTTTTAGTTGCTCGCATTAAGTTCCTAACGATGGCCTCGAATTTAAATGGTGGCTCGCAAGAAAGGGGCCCGCGGAACTGGATATTCGTCCCTATCGCCCTTTGCTTGTTTTTACGTTTTACGTTTTAGAACGCTAGGTTTTGTAACGGTAAGCGGCGTCACATTCGGCGCTGCTCTCCGCCACCGTTGTCATTTCGGCAACTAATAACCCCGGTGGGGTTCATAATTTATAAGGCGGTTCATGCGACCAGTTTTTACTTCTCGCCGTCGCCGACGTCTGGGAATCCGCAACAAAGACCGAGCCAGATTCCGTTTTGCATTCCGCGAGTATTCTTGTGCGACGGATGCCTGTGAATTCGATGTTTCGAAATCAAAATTTGCACTGAATCGATCCGTCGGAAGAGCCTCTCGCATAAATAATCGTTGTCGCGCATTGTTTCCCACGCAAATCTCGTATTTAGAGGAATACTGGCGCCGACGTCCACTGATCCTGCGCGTCCGACCAATGTACCCGCGTTCGACGTTCCAGCATTTTAGGCGTCGATTCGTCTCTGCCGCAGATATCTTTGTTCGCGGGCGCCATTGTGGCCGCGCGCGGGCGTCGTACGCGAGTGACCCACTTTCGGCGCAATAAACCACCCCATCAAATTTCGTCTCGGCCCTTTCGGTCGACCCCGGCCGATCGGTTAGCTCTTGGTTTTTTAGCAACATTGGCCCCGTTGCATTCCCAGTTTTACGATCATCTCGACTGACCGACGCTTGACAGGGAGATCGTAAAAGATCGGATTTTATTTCTTATTGTTCGCCTTTCGCGAAATCTAATTGAAGTCGGCGAAGCCTCAACCCGAGCCCACCGCGGCCTTTACGCGTTTTTAATTTTACTGCCCGCCGTACGCTGAATTATGTCGAACCGATAATGACAACTGGCCGAGAATTTGTTCATTACTTTTTATCACACATTAAAACTTTAAACGGCTCGTGTGAAAATAATGCGCGTCGAGTTGATTCAGGCGAGTGCCGCGCGCGCGGCGGCGCACACCGGCACACCACCACACCGCCACTCCGCTACCCTACGCTCTTTGTATTATTTTTCAATAATTATTTTAATAAAATCCACATTAAACTAGAAAAATGGACCCTGTCCCCTTATAATAAGAGTGTTCGGGCGCACGCAAATGAGGCTCGCATGCCTATTTGCTTCGATTATATTCTTGCCTCTAGACTCGTTTTGGAGGCTGCATACTCTTCCTACTTTTTACTTAGAGTAAAGTGCATCAACGTTGGCGGTTCGCCGAGACGAGTTATTGGCTATTAAAGGCTGGTAATTGACATGAATTCAATTAAGCAGCCGTTTAAAAGCTCAATAATCCGTCTTATTTATTGTTAAACAAAACATCACAGAACGAAGTATCCGTATATGCTTATAAATAAAATAAAAAATAAAAAATACTTTAACAAGTACATGCAATATTTTAGTTCAATTCTCCGCCCGATATTATTGTCACCGAGACAACAAATGAATAGTCGTTGCCTCTTCGACTAAAGGCTTAAGACATTGAAAAATACATTTATATTGTTGCAGTGATAAAGAATAGAAGGTTCAAGTATGCTAGCCTGGTAGCGTGTAAGCTGTGGCGAGCTTACTCACTTTGTATGCGCGTCTCGCCGCGCTGCGTCACGCGCCTATCGGAAGCGCTAACGGCCGGCTCTCATTTAAATACGTCGCCATTCTTGTATGAACCTTTATTCCAAGCTCATCCTTACCATTGGAACTCGAATTTCGAACTATTGCAGAAGGTTGCCGGCTCCTAACCGGTTGGCGATGTGGATTCTCGACAATCGCGACATGCCTTTTAAATGAACATCGATTTTCTCATTTTGCGGCTTTCAAATTTGGTGTCATCTGTTTTTTATCATAAAGCGATCATACTTGATCTTTTGAATTCATACTTGATCATCCTAATAAGGACAGCTTTACTTCTTATTAGATACCCACGTAAGTCTTATAAGAAAACAATTAATTTGGAATTTTTACTCGATTGGTTCGTTTTTGACATTCACTAATGAAATGAAATCGATTTGTTTTCAGTTACAAATTGTCAAGTACAAATATTCCTTATCTACTTAAACTACTTATGTAGACATGGGGAAGAGTATATTAACGCATTGACTACGCAATCCCTACGTATTTTCTTCTTTACGTTTCGGAATTTTTTTTAACATCAATAATTGTATTCTTATTTTTTTCCTAACAGAATCATAATCATTTTATCAGAATTAAATAATCTAATAAAAATCGAGTAACTTTTGACGTTGACATTACATTTTTCATCTCTGTGGTCACTTCAACTTTCAATCGATGTTATTCAGATGAAACATGTAAACGGTGTAAATTCTATCGTATTGTGTCAATTCGATCGTTATTGTACAACCGGCCAGTACGTCACACGAGCAACGCACGCAAACATGCCTGTTGATGTTTGCATTGCGATGCAGATCGTCGTTTACACATTCTTACATTTTATCTTTTTTCTGCAAAAAACTGGCAACCAACAAATTTAGTAACTTTTTTGACCACTAAATTCTTTGGAAAATCTAAACCATTTATTTATTCCTTCGATGACCGTGTATAAATGAAGAAAACACGAATTGTACTGTAGAATTGTACGCATTGTAATTGTATTGTAGAATTGTACGCATTACATTACATTGTCTTTATGATTCACAAAACTGTAAGGTTATATTAAATTTATAAACCTAGCAGGTAATTAAAATTATAATTACACTTAATTAACTTAGGACAATAAAATAAATCAAATGTAAAAATGTGTTCCAAGATCCGTACTTTGTTTCTACAAGGAAAATCAAATCAGTAAGTGGCATAACCCAAAAATTAAAACAACATTTTATGTACCACACTTCAAATAAATGTCATCATACGTGATAAAAATAGGATTATAGTACCACCTATGACCATATACCATGAGAGTTTGTAGCCGGTTATTTTAAAAATAACTATGTATTTGTGGATGATAACATATATTTTTTTACTTTTTCAGGTAAATATCATACAACAGCTGAGAAGATAAGATAATAGATCCGAGAAGTTGGGACGACATTTTGTAAGTCACAGAATACCTTTTTCTGACTGTAATATAAGGCAGAGAAATACTGTTAGGATTGAGTTCACTTTATTATTATTATTATTTCATAAAATAAAAATATATATCTAAACGCCAAAAAACTGCCTGCAGTGTACTGGAGATGTCCTAAGATTGGATAAAGATGGAACAACGAGATTTGTAGAAAGATAACCAGAGGATCGTAGGAATGGCGACAGACTCAAGATTAATATAACTAAATCATACTTGATTATGTAGTAAATATAATTACGCCTGGCTCCAAATGGTCACTGCTGCCTATTGATAATGTCCATGATGCATGTTCCACTAGCCGATACACATGCAGTATAGAAGGATACAGATTCAATTCTCACCCAGTCTCTCAATTTCTCACTGTCTATCAGGGAGAAATTCATTCCTGTCTTGTTTCTGGGTTTTATAATGTACTTGTCTATTTTTGTGGTTTAAGTCTTAAAAATATTATTGTTCCAACATAAACTAATTACTGTTTTGCTGGACTGCTTACTGTTATTGCTGGGCACGGGTCTTCTTATAGAGTGAGAAGGGTTGGACATTAGTCCACTACAATGGCCAAGTTCCGATAGACATGAACATGCATGAGAAATTTATAGAGAACTTTCAGGTACGCAGGCTTTTTCACGAAAACTTTTAACGTTAAATCAAGTTATTAGTTTCTAATGTGTTATGCATGGAATTAATTGAGTCGTGCTTTGCGTGAAATGACCGAACATATGTAGTGTTAAGTAGTGTAGTGAAGTATAGTGTAGTGTGCGGTAATTAATGTGTTTATCGGCGACTATCGGCGCGCCGAGGCCGTCTGCTTTCTTGCATTGTCGGTTTTCGAAACGATCGAGCCTCTTTTATTGTATTTTAATAGCGCCAATACCTACTTATCAGATTTTGTTTATTTACGCTATTTGTATTTTCGAATAATTTACATTAAAAACGAATTATTCCTCTGATACAAAAAGGCGTTTTGTATAATTTTACTCGGATCTACGTCCAAGTTATTTTCGTCTCGATTGCTATTCATATATATTTTAAACTATAAATATATTATAATCGTTTATGAATACGGCGTATATTGTAAATACGTTCCTACGCAAGTAGTTAGTGAGGAATATGTTGTTGTGTCATCGACCCCGCTGCTCAACATCCAAGATGTTTTATCTCCGCCAACGACGTTCGGAGTATCGTAAAATGATTAGAGTGATATGCGTGATGTAATGATGATGCGGAGCCATGACGAAGTGCAGGGAACTGACCTAGCCCACGCGAGCACTTTCTTCTAAACTCAAAATGTAACCGTAACTATGAGCGGACAATCGTTTCCGGCGCCCGTGACGTCACCCCCGTCTCGCCGGTCGCCGCCCCTACTACGTAACCTTGGCGCATCGAGCTCGCGCCGAGCGCTACGTTTGCAGCCGCTTTCGTTTTCATCCTTTTTCGACACA
The DNA here is from genome assembly GCA_018251015.1 of Phocides pigmalion okeechobee. NCBI lineage: Eukaryota > Metazoa > Arthropoda > Insecta > Lepidoptera > Hesperiidae > Phocides > Phocides pigmalion. The sequence continues at coordinate 46,076 of DWON01000098.1, forward strand.
ATTTGAAATTCTAGCTACGATCTGACGATCCGACCGTCCAGCCCTCGCGTCCGCCGGGTCGTCGATCTTTAATTCGGTAATCTGCAACGACTAATTCGAACGCAACGCCGACGTGTGCGTGCCCGCAGCCCTAAACTTAATCGGCCGGATGCAAAAATTATACATATCGAATGCCACTTATAATGCGAAATAAGAGCAAAATCGACGGTAATTTTTCACACGATCCACGAGAGCATAGTTGCCCTAAGCGCGGCACGACGGGGTGAGCGAACTCGCAGCCTGTAATTTTGGACCGCAAAAGGACCAAAACGCATCGAGATCGGTGATTAAAAACCTTTGTCGGTTCTACTAATATTTATATTTTCGCAATGCGCCCGACATCTAATTGACCGCTCGCATATTCGAGGCGGGCGATGCGACGCGGCGCCGACCACCGACGCTTCATTAGTTTTCCTGGTATAAAAATCATAAACTACTCCATTTTTTATGTTCCGCCATATATATGTCGAAACGTGACCCCACACCGGACCGCGGCAGCCGACAAAGACTATGGAAAAATCCTTTTCCCTTCGCCTCGCACGATCAGAACTAGCGTCGCGCACGCACCCGTAATTGTTTCGTTCGCTCGATCAATAAAGCGCTAAAAATAGTGACTAAATTATAAATTATTGCAGGTGGCAGGTAACTAGTTTCAACTGCCTCTTACGGGTACTCTCGATCGGCCCAAGGTCTGGGATATTGAACTTGGCCGGAGCAACAGCACGGCAAGGTCCGC